>SEMN01000329.1:430000-484644 GCA_005408345.1 Macquaria australasica
GTAAACTCAGTCAAGCTAAATTGCTGAAAACCTCACAGAATGAAGGTGAAATGAAGGCTCTTGTGTTTCAGGTGATGCTATTCCACTCCATATCATAGAGCATGTGCAAATTCCTGTTTGAGTCATGCTCTTTCCTTTCTCCCAAACCACTCATCACTGTCGACTGAAGCAATAACAAAACTGCGGCCCACTTTCCCTCTAAAGGACATTTGAAGGTAGTTGGGAGGAATGAGTAGATGATAAACCGCTGTAGAAACCACACAAGAGACATACTCCCATTCAAAGAGATGGAATCAAACCACCTGCATCAAACCATCAATCAAACACTAACAGCACACAGCATGAGGCTAACCCAAAGTGTGTGTGTGCGCGTCGGTGTGTGCATGTCGGTGTGTGTGTGTGTGTGTGCGCGTCGGTGTGTGCATGTCTGTGTGTGTGTGTGTGTGTGTGTGTGTGTGTGTGTGGGTGTGTGTGTCAGGATGGGATAAAAGCCAGGAAGTAGTGCAAGTCTGCGAACATAATCACATGCACACACCTACACACACAAACATATTACAAATAAAATGCCTTCAAGTAGGATAAGATAAGATAAAGTATGTACTTACAGACATTTCCAGTGTTGTCAAAACTGTTGAGCACTTCATTAACTCTAAGAGGCCCCAGGTTATCCCTAAGAGACACAAAAATTAGGATTATACAGCAGTCTGGGAGAATACAATATTGTGTGAATATTATATTTTCTTACAAATGGTGAAAAATAATCTTTATTACTATTTTAAACTCATGGCAATGTTCAAAGAGCACTATCAAAAAGTGAGCAAGGATTTCACGTGTCATGTATTTACAAATCTCAAAAGCTGACATTACTGACATTTTGTAGATGAAGTGTTTGGCTAAATCAAATTTGTAAAACATTTTTTACATTTGAAAACATATTAACTGTCTTTGGTTTCAAGTTTAAACATGTTTTCAGATACTTTCTTCTGGCCTTTGTGTCCACTACCTCTGTAATTTACAGTACTTGCACACTTTTGTGGTAACTGTCTCTGACAAAATAACATTCAAAGTCACATAACAATCTATTCAACAGCAGGTCAATCAATATATTTCAACCTGTTTTATAAGATATGCCTTAACAACATGATATGCAATGTGATTTGTCATAGATTCAAAACAAACCACAGATTCTGGATACTTTTACGTGATCTCATCATCCATGCTCTTTTACCCTTGATGATAAAAACAGAATGACACTGTATAAACCTGGAACTTGTTGAATACTGACCCAAATAGTCTGATGTGCTGGAGTATTATGAAATGGCCCCTTGTGTGGTGCCAGCATGAAATTAGAGCCTTATGTGTGTTGATTCAAGTGTGTGTACCTCAGTAAGGCACTGTACTCAGGAAAGTAGACACTTCTGTACTCCACCCACTGGTCATCTGAGGTATCACTGGGGTCTTGCGTCACAAGCCTTTTCCTGCTGAAAAGGTCAAACGTGGCGAACCTGCGAACAGACACCTGTTTGACCTCTGGACTGTCCACCTTCTTCTGACACAATGCCTGTGAAAGTCGGGAGTGGAAATAATTAATGAATTTCAATTTCCACAAAAGAGCACATCCCTTGACTGGTAAAATTTCTCATAAGCTGTAAAGTCTCAGCATTTGCAGAATGAATCAATCATGTTCTCCTGTAGTCCATTCCTTCGGGAAGACTATAATATACAATGGAGGCGAAAGACAATTTCAACAAATTTTACATTTCTCATTTTTTAATGGACATGTTTTGATCTTCACTCAGTGCAACGGTAAAAAAGTCAGAAGTCCAAAATTTCAGTAACAATGTCATGTTTTCCTGTGTTGAATTTAACCGATAGTTGAATGTACTTTGTCTGTGTTGATGTAAGACTAAAAATTGCCCTAGATAAACATAATGTACAGAAGTAATTTACATCTTTGTATCCTTAACTGTTAAAGCAGAGTACATTACACCATAGAAGTTCTATCTATTAATTCTAGTCCATACACATAGAGGTCATTACTGCGCCAGGAGGAAGAAGTGCAGAATGCAAGATGGCCCCGTTGCAGGGAGCTTTTCTCGTCAGCCAAGTGTAACGTCTGTGTAATGCCCATCTATGGGAAAAAGTAAAAGCCCTACTTTTACAGCTACTGCTCTTGTGTGTACAAGGTTCTTGTATATGCATAGCTCACCGGGTTCTGTGGCCAGAGGACAGAGATAGATTGCAATTGGTGACAAAAGTTACTGTAAGTCAGAAAGTAATATTTTATTGGAAAATGACTTGTTGATAAAATTACAGAAGGTAAATATGCAAGTTATACTGCATGTCAAAGCAGATCAGAGTGCTAGGATAATTAACCAATACTGCTATCATACTGTAACAGACGACTGACACAGTTGTATTACACAGGCAGTGTAATAGCTGCTGGATTATCAAACTGTAATGAAGTCAGCATAAATTAGACATGGCGAAAACACTCCAAAACATGAACTCCCTCCATATTTCACACAGCTTGGGCAAAGTTTAGTAAACATTACCACTGTGGCCAAAATAAGAGAGGAAGCACGACAGTGATAAAGACTGCTACGACATGTTATGAGGGACAAAGGTTCTAACGGAGATACAAAATCTACAGATGTCCAGCAACATAAACACATTTTGAAAATATGTTCGCGAAATGAGTCTAAAGCCACAGGAGGTTTGTTCTGTCTGTCTGGGCTAACAGTACCTGTCTCAGTAAGGTCCACCGGGCTCTTGCGACATCAGTAGTGCCACAGGTCCCAACACCGGAGGGACGGGAATTAGCTGCGCAGGTGTCTCCGGTGATGTTTATCCTCAAAGGCGAAGCCGGCTCGGTCGTTTCTGCAACACCGGTGGAGCCCCTCTCCATTTTATCTTTAAGTTGGGGATGGAAACAAATCTGTAAACAAACTTACTCGCTGTGGGGCTGTCACAGTTATCGGCAGCAGTGTGGGAATACAAAAGGAATACAAAGGCTTTTTTTCTGTGAACTACACCGGCGCAGGAATAATCGCAGACATCACCTGTTACACCCACAACGTACAATGGATGCATGCTACTTCCGTACACTTTTGGCGTTCGGGTAATAGTAATGGATCGTCGAAACAATCAGGCTCGATTTTGAGTTACAGAGTGGCAGCTGCGCGCGTCTGTCTTTGATTACTTTAGTCTGGCATTGCCCGCTACGTCATTCACAGCGGGCTTTGTTTAGGAAATCGTGCACGTGCACAGAAGAATTTGCTTTCCGCTGTCAACGGTCAACCAACGGTCGATTTAAATAATAATAATAATTATTATAAATGTTACAGGTTTAATATACGATGCTTATTCGTCATATGAAACGTGTAAGCGTTGAGTTTCGTGACGACCGACAGTAACATTACCTGGCAGTGACAGGTGGCTAAAAACCACTTAACGGCTGTCGTCTGTCAGACGAGCTGGTTAACCGATAAATCTTAGTAATGGCCGCCCTCTCGTCTCTCCTGTATTCATCTGCTCGTCTCGTTTCACCGTCTCGGTCACGATTTTGGGAGTTCGCCGTTTGCAAACGGATAACACGGCTCTCCTTGCCCGTCCGACGTTGTTACGTGTCGGTAAGGGTGTTCAGCTAACGTTAATGATGCCGTTGTTACTCACATTAGGCTTGGTTTAAGATTACCGACTGTTGAGCCACCTCGTCGATAACGTCAAGTCGTTCATTATTCAACACGGTGTCAGTTCACCAGGCTAACAAAACTAGTCTTGTACGGAGCCACTGATTAGGTCATGGGGCTGAAATTGAGCCTCTCTGGATGTTGCTCACTGCACTGTCACGGGCTTAAGCTGCAGGGAATGGACACATAAACACCTGTACAGTATTGTTAATGCCCGAAAAGTTTCAGTTTTTGGTGTCCACTATAAAGAGTGCAGGCAAGATTACAATAATAATTTCCAAAGACTCAAATTAGTTTTCCAAGTTAAAATTTTGAATAATTTGAAAACAGCAAATTACCAGCCACCGTGTTTGCTGAATTGAAAGTACGCCAGGACACCAGTGTCAAATCACCACTACAATCCTCTTATTTAGAATTTCAGTGTGCTGCCCAAGTGACTCTTGCACAGGATGCAAAAATCTTGATTGGACCAGCAATGGCCCTTGCAATTGGAGCTTATGGTTACAGTCTTATAAAGTCTTTCCATAATTTATAAAGTTGTTTTATTTCAGGACACTGCAAACTCATCCGTTGATCATCTCAGCTCTGGACTTGAGAGGTACACGGACTTGCAGAAGTATTTCAACAGGAGACTGAAGGCAACATACCGCAGGTTCTCCAACATACCTGATCACTCAGTGGTGAGCCCTGCCTTCTGCTTTGGGTTTGAACCATTTCATTATGACAACATTCACCCTTCTGGTGTCAGGAACACATTTCTGTGTAGGATGAGTACGATTTGGAAGACTCAAATTTGGTCTTTTACACTCATCCAGCAGCTGTTAACTTGAGGTATCTGTGTAATTCCAAATTATTTTTACATCTCACTGTGATTTGTCTTGATACAGGTCTGTGGACATCATCACATGTATTTCATTGATGGTGATGGCATCTACAGAATGGACAAGAGACAGAGTAAGCAGAAAACATGAATGTAGCTTGACTACTAATGTTAACAACTCTGAAAGCAAGAAACTTGGGAACAGAAACCTGTGATGATGTTACAGTCTAAAGGCTGGAGTTCATCCATAGACATTTAATTGAAAAACGTATTAAAGGAGACTGGAGGCAAACCAAATTACACATTACAGAAGTAAATTGCAGCCTATTTCCACACTTTTTATACAATCCATTATTAGGAATAGTGGCATTCCCACTTTTGTGAATGATTCAGTTTCCTCTCCCCGTTTGTAGGTGAGCCAGAGCAGGTGCTAAATCTAGGACAAGTCCCTGGACAGGAGGAGAAGACAGGACTTGTTAATGAAGAGAGGAAGCAGAGGTTTCAGTGGACTGTCCAGAGAATACGTCTGTCCCCACAGGAAAAGCATCTTGCCGCCACACTAAAAACAAATCACAGAGAAGAGTTGAGGTAAAAAGAAAACAGGATTAAACATATAGAATATCCTTAATTTGCCAGCAATGTTTTTCTTTGATTGTCAAATTTAAAACTGTTAGTTACTGAATGAATAAATGGATGACTGTCCTGTGACAATCCAGGTGTGTGGTTGTGAGGCTTGGAGAGAGAAATCCCTCTCCTCTAGATCCCCCACACATCGTATTCACACTGGACAAAGTCTTCAGCTTTGGTACATTTTAAATAGTTTGCACTTGTAAAAAATGTATTTCAGTAACAATACAGATAATAGTGCATGGGCTAAAATAATTTGTGTATGTCTGTGTCTGCATGGGTGAAGAGTGGGCCACAGACGAGGTCCTGTTTTACACGACTCTGGAGGGTCTACGCTGCAGCAAAGTGTTTCGTCTGGACCTGACTTCCAGCGGAAGCAGGATAACCTCTGTGTATGAGGAAACGCGTCCTGAGTAAGTGTAATTAATGTGACATCTAAGTGTGTCTCTGCTCCCACACCTTCAATAATTGAAATATCGACATCTCCCCAGTGTGTTTGTGGAGGTTGCCCTTTCCAGAGACCGACAGATCCTGAGCATCAACTGCAGCAGCAGGACCAGTTCAGAGGTGCTGCTAATTGATACAACAACATCCCATTTTGAGCCTTTCCTGGTTCAGCCAGGCCAGCTGGACCTCCTGTACCATGTGGAGCACTGGAGAAGCTGGCTGATTATACTGGCTAATACAGGGCCTGGACAGGAATATCAGGTAGAGTTTGTACAATACATATGTAAACACACACTGTTTATAGGGCACATACATTTAACAGAAATACAATGTGGAAACAGTGATCACAGTTGCAAATGGATTGCAATAATGCAAACAAAAGTGCTCTGCGCATATCACGCATGTAACCCCTGGGCATCTGTTCCACATCTGCTTTGTGCTAGGATTACAGTGTTGCATATACTGTAAATACATACAGGCATATACATGCAGAATACATACCTGCTGTTGCTGATTTCTCTGTCTTGAAATCTTCACAGGAAATTTACAAAATATCAGTAGTTGGTCTCTATTAGAAGTAGATGGCCTCTATTTGTGACTTGATTCTGCTGTGGTAACTGCTGTGGAGTATTATATTTGGAAGAAGAAAAACATGTAGATAAATATTTCATGTTTTAATCTTAAAATATATTTTTTATTTTCTCAAGTGAGGAGATTTATCCATCTGTATGCTCACTAGGTGGTGCAGGCCCCTCTCTCAGAGCCATCCATGGTCTCCTGGGTGCCCTTGTTTGTCCCTGGCCCTGGCACTGCAGTCAAAGACATGGACATGGTCGGAGACCACTGTGTGTTGGTTGCGAGAACACCAGCTGGTGAACTCGTCCTGATCGTGGTCCCGCTGACCCATCCCAAGGAAGCATACACTGTACAAGTCAGTGTGACAGAAAACTCGGAATATTTTTTTCTTTCTTTGCATCTCTTCTTCTGCTTGCTATTAGTCATGTAACTTGCTTCTTCTTCTTCATTTTGCTGTTAATTTGCTTAATATTTTTTGATACATAATCTTTATTGTCCCAGAGGTAGATTTGTTTTCACAGCCAGTACATATTCCACAGAGCAACATACAGATGTACACAATACATGAAATACACACTTGGTCACATCTACATATACATGTATTAATCTCTTATACCCTTATATTCCTACACTCCCCAGCTCCCCTTCTGGGCCTGTGCCATCGAAACCAAGAAACCAGGCTTGGCAGAACAATGCAGTGTGTTAAAGTTCTTGATTTCATCACCAGTCGACTCCCCGGTGCTCTACTGTCTATACCCAGAGGATGGGCTACTTCTATCAGGCACCGAAGATGGGTCCTCCCCAGAGAACCAGTGCAATTATACCACCACACGCTTGGAGGCCTGCAGCCAAGTGAGAACACTTGACATATAAGACACACGCACACACACTGAAACAGTATTAGCAGGGAGGGAAGCATTTTGTATTAAGACTTAAGTGTCCACTGACAAAGGTCTTTTGGCAACTAGCCACAAGAGACAGAAGACCTCAATTGTGCACACTCTTGTCATGCATTTCTACATACATCTACACACATACACCTAACACATGGAAGGGTAAGTGATGCAAAACAAATTTCTAAGACCTGTTTCAAAATCATTTAACACTTAGTAATGTCTACCCCTTACAGTCTCCAGACCAGTCTCTCTGCCTCTCTTCTCCAGGATCGTACCTTGGTGCCAGTGACACTGTTTCATACAGTACCTTTGGAGGGTTTGAGACAGGCACCACTACTGGTCCATGTCTATGGAGCTTATGGCAGAGATCTCAACATGGAGTTCTGCCCAGAAAAAAGGCTGCTGCTGGAGCAGGGCTGGGCTCTGGCTTACTGCCACATCAGGTAATATATCAAGTCAAGTGAAGTTGATGTTGTGCAGCAGGAAATTGCTGTAAAATGAGGGCTGATTAAGTCTGGAATTCAAACTTGTGTGTTGAAGTAAATCTGTGTTCTTTACATGTACACCTTCTAGAGGTGGAGGAGAGCGGGGTCTGTCCTGGCAAAGACAAGCTCGTGTTGAGGGGAAGCAGAGAGGAGTGGAGGACCTCCAAGCCTGTCTCCATCACCTTTTCTCTTTAGGAGTCTCCTCTCCTTCTCTCACTGCCCTTACAGCCTGCAGTGCTGGGTCTGTGCCAGTGGGAGCGCTGTGCAACAGACACCCACACATGATGCGGGCTGTCACGCTGCAGGTAGGATGTTAAATCATTGGAGGTTTGTGTGCTTGCGTCTTGGAATGTGTGTAGCTTTGAGTGTTATTCTATGTCTAAAGTACAAGAATATTAGGGACTCTGTGTCTTCCACAAGGGCAAAGAGCAGGTGTTTCCCAATATGTAAGGGTTAAATACAGATTGAAGGAAAGTCTCCCTGCTCATTACACCACAGTGCCTCACCTTAAGAGATTACTTAAAACACACACAGATCTCTTTTCCTGTGTTCAGGCTCCTTTCCTGGATGTGTTGGGAACTATGGAGGATCCCAGCCTGCCTCTAACTTTGGAGGATAGAGAAGAATGGGGGGACCCAGTAGGAAACCCAAAACACAGGCTCACCATCTCCTCCTACTGTCCCCTTCTCAACATTACTCCTCAGGTATGGAGAAGAAGACTGTGAAAGGAAAAATGTAGCTGCAGTTTTTTGTGTTCGCTTTAAAAAGGTGTTTCCCTTATGTGTTATCACTTGTTTTCCTTTATTCAGTTTGCTGCATTCTTTAAATGTTTCCATTTTCATTGAATGAAGGATGCCTATTGGCATGTGGTTTTTATGATTTTATTATGAAATTACCATGTAGTTTTACTCTAGTGTGCCTGCAATGTAAATTGGCCTGTTCTGGTAACTGACAGTTAATTCAGACTATGTTGAAAACCCATTGTAAATTCCCATTGCCCACATTTTGGTCCAGAGCCCATGTTTGAATAGCAGTGGCTCTATTAGGGGTTTTCAGGCTCTCTCTGAAAACAAATAAGTTCATATCTGTCCAACACAGGACCAGAAGCTCTCCTTGTTTAGTCCCATGTCTCACTGATAGCTAATTTACACCAAAAATGTACCAAAAGCCAGAGGATAATTTTTGCTAAGCACCATAATGAAAATTACTGTGTGCGCGCATTAGTGGTACCCATCGATTCTCCTGACGGCCTACAGCGCTGATGCCAGGGTTCCTCTGGCAGGTGTCCTCAAATACACTGAGCAGTTAAAGAACGCCATTCATACACACTTCACCATGAAGCCAAAGTCAGGTACGTGCACACATACACTCTCACACATGCTATCGCAACAGCTTAATCACTTGTTGATCATACGTATGTCTGCAGCCATGCTTGCTGTTGTATAAATGTGCCAGAGCCCATGTTTGAATAGCAGTGGCTCTATTAGGGGTTTTCAGGCTCTCTCTGAAAACCCCTAATAGATATAAATGTGTGTGTTTGTGTACATCTTTCTGTGTGAGGTTTTAGTAGTTCAGGGTCAGCTCCCAATAGTAGTGTCAGTGCGCATGTCTGGAGAGGCAGCAGTAACAGACGCATGGCTGTGTCTCTGGGGAAACTGCTAACAGCATTTGAAGTTCATGACCAAAGTATAGCATAGGTCACCTTGTAGCATAGCGTGCGTGTGTGCGTGCGTGTGTGTGTGTCAGCTAATTGCTCTCATTTCCCCGTAGTCAGGCTCTTTCTCCCTCTCACTTATAATCTGCCTTCACCACATTGGTGGTACTCCTCTTTACACCCCTCTCTCTTTCTAGCACTGCCTCCACTCTTCTCATTTCAAATGCACACATTATCTCTCTCTTTCACCCTCTCACTTTTCTGTTGTTCGTACACACATACACCGGGCAGCTTAAGTGTCTGTGTATGTGTGTATGTCTCCCTAATCTGTCTCTCTGTTCTCCGGAGTCTTTGATAAAGTGCTGATGGCATACACACATGCAGGCGGGTGGGCAGGCCCATTAGCATGGTAAAGAGATAGTGTATCAGAGCAAGAGATTAGACGCCACAGACTGGGAGCTGTCAAGGTCAAGACCGCACTTGTGAAACAGCCCATACCACAGAGACGGGGAAGGGGGATAATATGGAGGGGTTTGAGAAGAGGGAGGGCAATATCAGATGTGAGCACTGATGAATGAAAGGAGTGTAAAGACAGAGCCAGAAGAGAGGGCGAGAGAGAGAAAAGATTTGGGGCAACTGGACAGAGAGCGAAGGGGAGGAGAGAAAGTGGGCATACAGTAAGATAAAGAGAAATGTGTGAGAGGAAGTTTTAAACATTAGAGGTCTTCTCCCCCATTCTTCCTTTGACCTCTGTCTCTCGGTCTTCCTCTTTCTTTTAGAATGTGAACCAGCACCAAACATAGTTCTGAATATCCAACCAGGAGCTAATCACCATGGACCAGAAGACTTTGAGCTGATGCTGGAGGAGGTAACGCTTTCTCCTGCAAGACTGTAAGGGTCTTAAAGGGATTTAAAACTTTGTATTTTTTTTTTTAATTTTCAAAGTTGAGCTTTTTAGATGTGCGCTTCCAAATACATCTACAAATAAGTAGCTCTATTTGATTCATTTTTCTCAATAAGTAATTTCGCAATTAACTGCTCTTAAATCCACATCCATGCTGAAAAGTGACAATACTGTGAAAACAATTTGTTATAAAGCCCCATTGTGAAATATTTGTACTTACACATTTCGGATGTGAATGCAATCTTCTTTCTCTTACACCTTTAAAATCCAGCTTTACTGCCCCCCAAAGGTTACATAGAAAATGTAGTCACCAGTTTAAAAAGTCACTCTACCCAAATCACAAAAAAAATGTCTTTCCATTCACCCATAGAGGTACCTAGCCATGTGAATAGAAGTTTTCATTTTATTTTCCAAGGTTTTGAGACACTGAAATACAATGGAGGTGAATGGAATTTCTGCTATATGTACCACCCAAATGACTTGTTTGTATTGTATTTGTGTGACAAGTCATTTGTAATGAACAGCTGCCAAATCGAGCAAAGCATCCCTTGTAGAGTTACCATGTTAATGTAAGTTTTGCATTTTAAATTTAGCCCAACCATTTCCTCATGTTGAGAGCACTAACACTAGTTAGTCAGTTGAGTTGATGGATACAGACTGAGACTGAAATCTGTCCTCTGTCTTTTCTCCTCGACACAGGAAGCCCTCAAGCTAGCATTCTTATACACAGAGCTGGGCCTGGACCCTCCTCGACCTCCACGCAAGAGGAAGAGATAACAAGGCCATCAGGAGGCAGTGAGGAATCCAATGAAAATGATCCAAACATCTACCATTACAGCCACGACTAGGATGACACAATGGTGCCCAAACCTTTAACAATACCAGTGGAAGAGAAGACAATATCAACAGTGAATGTATCTGCAATGGTCCTCTTTATTATGACATAAATCTTTTACAGAGGAGACAACAAAGAAGAATCTTAATGATTAGACCATAGTCCATTCATATTAGCATTTATAAAGTATGTCTATGGCCCTCAAATAGCAGGCCTTCTCAGAGATGTAGCACTGTCCGGGGTGGTTGGGATTAAACCGAGTGTTGGTGGAGTACTGAATCACCAAACCCTCTCCTGCTTCTGTCAGGATATGAGACTTTTGCAACACCTTGCCATTGTTAACTTGATTTGTGCTCATCAGCACCTTCAACTGGTCTGGCAACTCTCGAATAGAGGAGAGATCTGTGATGACAGATTCTTTACCAAAGTTGAGCACCATGAGGAAAGCTCGGTCAAGCCCGTCCAGCTCTCTGAGGTAAGAGAAGACACTGGCATCAGCGTGGATGTAGCAGAACCAGCCACGGTGGAGGGGGAGCTCCGACTGACGCAGGGTGTTCAGGAAACGGTACTGAGCCAGAACAGAACCTTCATCTTTCTTCTGAACCTAGAGGAAAAAGAGTGGCAAGGAAGGGGATACATGATCTAAAATAAGATCAACTTGAGCAAGCTCTGGCCAGATGTTTCTCCATAGCTGAACAGTACTAAAAGAGTTCTGTACCTCCACATTGATGCTTCTGTAGTAGGGGTGCACAGGCAGCCATGTGATGTTGGTTTTGTTGTTAAAGCCTGCATTTATGTCACCACTCCACTGCATTGGAGACCGCTGAGGGTCCCGACTGGCACTCTGCAATAAAAGGACAGGAATCATTTTTACCTTAGATTCTTCTGACAATTAACGGTTGACAATGAATGTATGTGGACACACTTTAATGTACATACTCTCAATTGCAAATTTCTTAGGTACACCAAGATAAAACTGCAACAAACTGGCAATAAATCCTACCTTCATGAAGGTTAAATTGTTCAGTTTTTTGTTGAAATTGTTATACAGAGACATTGATTTAACTTTATGGCCTTTTTCCAGGCTGTATTTTGTGATGCATTTTGTGAAGACATTAAAGTCACTATTTATTGTCTAAACACATTTTGTCCTGTTTTGTAATGTCATCAATTAAATGGGTCATTTTTAATGCACCTACTGCTTTTGGCCGAGACGTTGCAGTGAATATTTAAATGTTTTTTTCAGTGTATGCACAGTACTAACTGCATTGTATTTGCCAGCAGGGTCCTGTATCTGACTGTCTGTGACATTAATGTTCTCCATGCCGATCTCCTCGCCATAGTAGGTGGTGGGCGTGCCTGGAAGGGTCAGCAGCAGCATGTTGATGACACGAATATAGGTCTGACCAGCACTGGAGGAAATTCGAGGCTTGTCATGGTTCCCAACCTGATAACAGTGGAGGCAAGAGAAATACAAGATAAGGTGAAGAGGTGAGTGAGATAAGTTGGACAGGAAGAAGGCAGGGTGAAATGGATGGGTTGGGAAGAGAAAGCTGAAGTTAAAAAGTGAGAGATACAAGATAGATGGATAAAGATAGTGGGAACTGCTTAGACAGAGTAAATGACGCTGAAGCAATCATTGAGCAGTATACAATATCTTGCTCTTCAGCCTTTGTACTGGTGTGCTCTGAGAGGGGCGGGTCAGTGTAGCTCATACTGGAAACACTTCTCTGCCAGTGACAAAGGAAATCATAATCCATTGGTAGCTGATCCCAGAAGGAAAACTGAAGCACACATTTTTGTTTTCTTAGTTATCTGTTAGGTGCACTGGAGATGCACATTGCATCAAAATGTTATTCTGTCCTAATCGCTAACAAAGAAAAAACGTGCTCCAGTTACCTTCTGGTCTCAACTAGCCATATGATCTACCTTATCACAGGAGTGTTTTCGTATTAACATAAACATGACTTAATGGATCAGCGTTACCATTTTGTGTTTTTGAGAGACTACCAGCATCTTTTAATATATGGCTTGATGAGAAATGTACAGCCTGTGTAATAAATAATAATAGATAAAGCATCCTGTGGATATAAAAACATGGCAGAGAAACACCATCTACTCAGACAATATATTGAGACTGACCCAGCAGTCCATAGTTATGAATGATCAAAGACACAGATCTGAGGGTGTCAGCATGCACATCATACAAATATCAAAACGTGTGGCTCCTGCCACCCCTCATCCTGAGAGAGTCCTGATTTGATCTTGTGGTTTTTATCCTGGTTTTTAAGTCTTTGGAAGGCAGATTATTTGGAGTTATCCCCATATGGCAGACTCATTTTTAAAGAAGCCAAGAAACTAATATGTCAATGTGACAGTGGTGACTCACCACCCAGTTGGGCCATTGTCCCCTGGGCATGTTGGACATCCACAGGTGAACCAGATGTTGAACCCACAAGCCGCTGGTGTTCTGAGGCAAGTCCAGCAGGTAAAAGTTAAAGGGGAAGTCACTTTCTTTAACCAGTGGGGTGCCATAGTACATCATGGTCTTGTCCACCTCGTGGTAGTCATATGACTCCGTCACCATGAACCTGGAGTGGAGCAAGAACTTATGTTGTGTATGATAACATGCAAACTGATCCATAAATTGGATATAAGTTCACGACGATGTGAGTTTCATACTTATGAACTCTGCTGAACTCTTCACATGAGCCATACTATGTGAAACTCGTTTAATCTTATTGGCCTTTAACAAAATGATTTATTAATCCCACACTAAAATAGAAAGAGGAATATTTTCAGTCTGGGCTTTATATTAATGTTGCACAGTCTTAATATTATCTTGGATCTTAATTATGTCTTGGTACTATATGTCAAGTTAACTTTATTATCAATATAATCATAGACGTTGGACAGGGCTACACATATTATAAATAAAAGATCTTACACAAGTCTGACACAATGCAATACACAGAACTGTTTAAAATTATGTTAAGTTTATGGCATCATCATCATCATATGTAGTACCAAATTAAGTAGGTACCAGTCCCAATTTGTACAATAGCATTATTGTATTGTTATAGCTCCCATACCTGTATCTGCCAGGCTCACGGCTGTAGATGTCCATCTCAGCCCTCCAGTCCCTGAGCAGGTCATGCAAGCCCAGCTGACTGGTAGTGTAGTCATGGTGGAGGTCCCACTCTGAAGTTACAGACTCCTGGAGTGTTATGAATATAAAGAGATATGAGGTAATGTAGCTATTATTGGATTTCTGGCCTATTTTATTAGTATCTTAAGTGTTAAGAGTCAGGTTTTGCGTTTGGATAAGGTAGAATACTACTGGTCCATTCATAGCAAAGCTTCCACCCTGAGATCATCAACTATGGTGGATTAAGAGAGATCAACAGTATTTTCCTCTGTCCACTGGGAGTTAGGAGCGCTTGGGTGTAAATGTCTTCCTTTGTCAGGCCAAAGCACAGGGTCCAGTCCAGTCACAGGCCATGTAGTTAGAAAATAAGGAGAAACCAGATACAGAAAGAGTAGAGGCTAAGTGACAACAGGCTTTTGGGTTCAGTAATTGTACTGTTGTGTGTAAGGAGTGTTCAAAAATGTTCAAAGTTTAATTTTATTGGTTGTAAAAACACACAAACTCCACAGAGAAAGAACCAGGCCATGAACCTATTCAGACTTGATTACTGAGGCAGCAGCGCTAACCACTTAGCTGACATGCTCCCACATGCACAAACCATTCAACAACCAGTAAAGCACATAGTTGGCCTGAAGTTAAAGCTACAATCGGCACTAAACCACTAAAGCAACAATGATAACACAGATAGTTACTCAGTTATGATTGGGTGAATGATACTCAAGGCTGTGGTAAAATTCTCAATATCCCAATAAACAAACACACAGCTGTGACTCTTTATTGCAATGCTGTGGTTGTACTTTTTTGTAAATGCACGGAAATCTCTGTGGTGCTTAACAGTGACTCTTGCTCAGCTTGGCGTGGGTTACTGCTAAAAAATAAGTAGTCTGTCAATTTGGGTGGACTGCTGCAGCAGTGAGTACACCTCTCAGTCAACAGTAAGTAGACAAGTCAGTCTCAGCACTGTAGAGTTATTCTGCAGTGGTAAGTAAATCCCAGTGACTTGCTAATCCACCAAAATATGCCTCTTTTCTACTAATCTTTCCTCTGTGAGAAATAACTTCACTCGCCATGGAACAAAAACTCTTTCTTAGTGAGCTTAACTCTGCATGAATCATGAACCCTGCGGATTCCAAGAACAGTATTTTCTCCATAAGGGCACTAGATGAACCTGACATTTAAGCCAGAGACAAATGATGACAAGATACATCATGTACAGTGTGAGCTCTCCCACTCAGCTGTTGATTATGTTTATTCTACCAGCTACACTTACTGCTTCAGTGGAGCTGCTTCTGCCCACAATGCTGCTTTTATCCCTCAGATCATTAAAATCTGGACTCTGACATGTCACGCGTTATATAATTCAACAAAATAAAATCACAATATAATTATATAACTGAATGTTACTGCAGAGATTGTTAACTAAACTGAACTTTGATCTCCTGAGCTCAGAGAAAGAAGAGCTGCCAGGTGATGAGAGCACAATAGAGCACCAGCAAAAGTTACTGAAACCTAGAAATACGTGAACTATACTGAACAGACCTTCTGGATATTGTTTGTTACTTTTTATTATTATTGAAAATTAAACGTGACAAGCCAGACCTAACAACTTGTAACCATCTCAGAAAATGATGCAATTGTTTTTATTTTACCCAGAATATTAATAGATTTCTTGAAAACATGATAAAAAGCTAAATATAGTTTCATCGAGTATTGATAAGTAAAAGGCAAACAGCAGTAACCACAGTACCAATCAGGTAGTGGGTCTTAAGTCTTTTAGCACAGTGTCACGAAGTGGTGGTGATTGTCTACATCCATATATTTCAGGTCAATTTATCCAAAATAATAACTACAACTGTATGGGATTCAAGAATTATTCAGCAGCACCCACAGATCTCCGTCACTGAAATTAAATGTGACTGGGGCTGAACCTTGGCTTTATCTGAAGTTAAATGTGTTTGGTAGCAGTGTTACCCCTGCTCTGCCATTCGATATGGATTAATTTTAACTGGCAGATCTGACAGCCCTTACCATCTTTTGAGTCAATGTGAGGACTAACAGCTGCTAGAGCTATAAGCCAGCGGACATCACTGCCTGCCACAACCAGTGCGCATTTAAGGGGAACAATGGTACCAATCGAGGTGATAAGTTATGAGGTGCAAAGAGGTAACACTCACTGGTGGTTTGTTTGGGTCCACCTGTGGTTCATCCCTCAAGTGTGCAGCCTCCAGGATGTGCTTCACTGCATCCATCCGGAAGCCATCCACTCCCTTCCCCAGCCAGAAATGAATAATATCCTAAAAAAAAAAAAAGTATAAAACCAGACTCCTTAGTTCTAAAGTGTCATTTGATTATTGTAAAATTGTTGTATTTTAACCTTATTTCAACAAGCCCTTCATTCAACTACAACAAAGGACTATTGAGTGTAAACATGCACAATATACACAAATTCCTTCTGTTGTACTTTGTGTAACAGCAGTTAGAAACACAACTGGCTTAAGTTAATGTGTAATCAGTTGGCCATCATCACATTACTCCTACAGATTAAACAGGATTGTGGATACCTCAACAATCGTGGTACAGTGAAGCAGACAAAACAGATGAGGACCATACTGACAAAGATTTTAGTATGAGATACAATGTATGAGTCACTGAAAAACAAATGCTTTTAGAAATGAAAGCATTTGGGAATGAGCAGTGTATGTAATGTAATCTTACAATAATCTCTTTGCGGACATGTGGGTTCCTGAAGTTCAGGTCTGGTTGCTCCTTGAGGAACTGGTGCAGGTAGCATTGTCCTCTAACTTCATCATAAGTCCACGAAGAGTTCCCAAACACACTCACCTGAGAGAAAGGAGGAGGGAAACGAAGGAAGAGGATTAGGAAGTGTAGACATTAATAAACAACCCATCAGATGACTGTATTTCTAAGAGAAAACCTTTTTTCAACAAGGTAGAGAAGACCAGTACAAGTACCAACCCAATTATTAGGCCTCGGTGTGGTTGCGTTGCAATCAGTCCAGACGTAGTAATCCTTGTAGTGAGGATCTCTAGTCCGGCTCAGGTTGAACCAGCGGTGTCGGTCACTGGTATGATTGGGAATGAAATCCATGATCAGCTTCAAACCTGGTGGAAACCGAGAGAGATTAATGTGAGTCAAAGACATGCACCCTGCCACCAAGCCAACCCTGCTACCCCCAAAACAAGCCCTGTATGATCCACCATCACTTCTTCCACCATTAAAGTACACACCTTTTTTGTGCATTTCAGCCAGGAGCTCTTCAAAGTCGCGCATGGTTCCAAAGAGCAGGTCGATGTCCCGGAAATCTTCCACATCATATCCGAAGTCCCTCATGGGAGAGCGATAGAAAGGACTGATCCAAACTGACTTGATGTTCAGGTACTGGAAGTGATCCAGCTGCTCCTGAATTCCTGCCAGACCAGAGACACCACAATGATGAATACTGGATACTGAGTTAACATGTGTTTGGGTCATATGGTGCTATAAGTCATACCAGTAAAAAAACATAATGTGGAAAGGAATCCACATTATAAGTTATTATTCTTATTAGATGCTTATAATTAAGCATCTAATAAGTAAGTGTTAGTAAATTACATATTAGGCATGAATAAAGCAGTTATAAAGGGTGACTTATTAGAAATAAACACCAATTTTTGTGCTTGACACTTAGCTGCTAACTAGGCTATAGCCTAATACATAATGAATTAACTTTTCTTATGGGCATTATCAGTGGAGCCCTTTGGTGCTGGGCTGAACTGGGAACCAAAAACTGCTCACATGCTACGGACTACATGAAGTTGTTAAAACTGTTAAAAATTATCATAAGACACTGGCAAACCTATAGAAAAAAATGTTTAATGAAAAATCTTAATGAGCTCCTTGGTGTTCTCTATCAGAGCATGCAGGAGGCTCAGGGGCATCTTACCTTTGAGGTCTCCGACTCCATCTCCGTCAGAGTCTCTGAAGGAACGGGGGTAGATCTGGTACACCGGGGAGGTCTGCCACCAGCTCAGGCACCGCGGCGACAGCGCGATCACCGTGATGGTGACCGCCACCAGCGCCAGGGTGCAGGCCACCGTCAGCCAGAACAGGATCTCTCGGGGCACTCGGTACCGGGCCTGAGAGGAGTACAGCAGCAACACCTCCTTCGGCATCCCTGCGTACGGTTTGAGCTGCGTGTACTCCTCAGCCGCGTCCGGGTCCTGCTTCTCCCCCGGCACGACGTTGATGGTGTCCGCCGCTGACCCACCGCCTTCTACATCCTGATAGCCCGGGTTTCTGGTGCACTCCTCAAGTTCCATACTACCTCTTTCGTTTTAGAGTCTCTAAAGAAAACTAAATTTCTAATGAGGAAAACCTGAAAACAAAACGTGCTGGTTGATTTAGCTCCTCTTCAGAAAGATCGAGTGACTCAGAGTAATCTAACTGCTCGGGTCAG
The DNA here is from genome assembly GCA_005408345.1 of Macquaria australasica. NCBI lineage: Eukaryota > Metazoa > Chordata > Actinopteri > Centrarchiformes > Percichthyidae > Macquaria > Macquaria australasica. The sequence continues at coordinate 448,541 of SEMN01000329.1, forward strand.
AGTGCACACACACATACACACACACACACACACACTCCTCTTCTCTGTCTCTCTCTGTCTCTCTCTCTCACACACACACACACACCAGTGTCACCTGAGGAATGTGGGAAACTGGAGAGTTGGATGGGAATGGTTAAAGATTAGCATTCTTGTTGCAGTGTTGCCTGGGAGCAAGTATTCATGCCCTTTAGTTACTCCAATTAAAGTAGTGATACGGCAGTGTGAAAATAGTACACAAGTCGTTCATTCAAAACAAGTTTCATCACCAAAATGTATAAAAAGTTAAAGTAGGCTACTCATTATGCAGAATGGACCCTTTCGTAGTGTTACATTATAGCATTGATGTGTTAAGGTGCAGCTAATTTAACTAAATTACATACTTTTGGGTATTTTGTCTATGTCGATGCATCATAAATGTTCATTAAATGTTAGTAAAAGTAACTAGCAACTATAGCGGTCAAATTACATGAGTAAATAATAATATGAAGTACAAAATTTCCTATACTCAAGTGAAGTTCGTCAAAACTGTATATGCCTAAACGTTACTACAAAAAATAGGTAAAACTCCGTAACCCCAATTTCACTGGGAAAAAGAGGACTGCCTATGTCCTATGAAGTATGATCCATTCAACATGTAGAATTATCAAAGCTAAATATAGTTATAAATGCTGCAAATTTAAATTGTTGCAATAAAGTTATGTTAAATCTTTATACACCACTGTGCCCAAACAACTTACTGTTTCAATCACTTTGCATAACGTATTTTAAATAACATATTAAAAAGCATAAGTCTTATTTTGCAGAGTTATGCTTTCTTGTCTGACCTACATGGTGACTTTTTTTCTGTTTGCAAAGCCTTTTTGTGTGCCCTGGCACAGAGAACAATGTACACCAGAGGGCACAAAATAACACACACACACAAATACAAACTTTTCTATTGTGTTGGACTGAAAAGTGAATGCTTACAAAAAGACAAAAGCTGACATTTCAGGTTGGTACCGGGAAAAAAAAAAGCATAGCAGTTTAAACCATTTAAACTTAAATCCATCTTTTATTGACGTTTATGTTCACTGTATGGTCTGTAACATCACAATAGCATACTGGGAAATTAGTACAGGAAGAAGGGATGGTCAATACCCTATGTGTTTCATAAACCTCCCCTTTCTTTAGTAAAATGTGAAGGTCATTACTCTTAAATGCAAACCAGCTTATCATTACCTCATTTTGTCTTCAAAATACAGCAAGAGCTGAAAAGCACAGGAATAAATAAAACAAGTGTGGAATTTATCATTGCCATCACACGTCAATTCTAACAGTATGTATATAAAGAGTGACCAGAGACGACAGAAGGAAGTGGCAAAGAGTACAAGGGTTCATTTTCGTCCTAAAAAGCCCACATGAGGAAAGGCATGTGTCTTTAGCCATTTTTGTAGCCATTTCCAAATTCTTGCCTGCCTTCTGGCGTCCTCGCGGTCACATCGACCCAGCCAGACCCAGAATAACTGACAGGTTCAGGAGACAATGTGCTTTGTAAAATTCTCTTTACTTGACATATCCTGAAATCAAAGCAACAAGTCAGGGTCAAATTATTCAGGCTTCACCAAAGTCTCCCTCGAAAAAGTGAGACGTTTTCCCAGGTGAGTCTTGAAATTATATTCCACAACCAGAACAATGGTCAAGTACTTTTTTTCCTTTTCTTCAAAACAAAGGGAGCCAAGAGAGCTTGTTTTGTCATTAAATGACTGATGAGGAGAATGCAATGCTGCAGTGCTGCTTGTATTCAGTCCATGCAGTGGAAACAGTGAATAATGAAAAATTACATTCAGAAAAATAAATGTTTCTCCCTCCCTTAATACCTCTCCTAGCCCAGTGTCTGATATAGCTTAAACATAAACTGAGGACTCTGTTCAGTGTGGTAAAACCTAATGCAATGTTAAAAAGTCAGCAAGTATGAGTAATGAAATAGAATGCAGGAGTCCACAATGGGAATGATTTAATTTCAGGAACAAATCAGATGCAGTGGAAAATATGAAGTCTTTTGGGGTTTAAAAAAAGAGAAAAGAGATTGACCAATTAAATTTCAGTCTTAAAACAAGTAGCGATTAAAAGTTACTGAAAAAAAGATAATATCCTGCTGTGTTCCACTTTTCTCTGTTCTTTTGTCATCACCTCTCCAACATTGTGTTCCACCACACTGAACATGCCCGCATTATCCCCGTCCGCCCAGTACGTCTCCCACTCGCACACAAAATACACCTCTCCCTCAATCACAAAACATGCACAACTAGAGAGATCCCACCCCCTCCACCACAAACAAAGAAAAATCAATCATCCCATTAAAACAATGCAACTGCAAAAGAACTACACATTCAAGTACCTATTTGTCATATGGCACCAAGAGTAAGTGTGCCACAAGAACATTAATCAGCCAGCAAACTGTTAGGCCTATTGTCTTTCAATACTGCCACCTCAGAAAGCACAATGAACTTGCCATTGAATGATTGGAAAGAAGTGTATATTACAGTTCTGTATATACTTATAGCCTATTTTAAATTAATCTACAGAAAAGAAAACGCAAAGTATGTGTATCCACTTTGTCTATGTGCATGTTTCTTTCAAAAAGACATTTGTTTCCAAAAGAATTGGCTTTTTCTAACAAATATTTGTTTCTGAAGTTTCAATCACTTATTAGTGCTTGGGTTGACAGAAATGAAATGGACTCCTGGTCAGTCCAAAGAGTCAAACCACGGCTTTTCCCAGAAACTGCAAAGTCCGTGGAAAAATTAAGGACAGCAATTTCAGTAACAGTGTGAACACAGCTCATGGGTGTAGGGCCTATTCTCTTCTGTCCTACAGTGTCCCTCCTTTACTTCATACAGTGAAACACCAAAAACCAACTTCTCTCTCCCAATCTGCTGTACAGGGTATATTTCATGCTCCCCTTGTCGTTTTCCTATCCATCTGTAATAGGACCACAGCCACAGTACTCTGAAAAGCCATATATAACAAAAAACATTTAAAAAAAATGAAATGTAAATGATGGAATTGTTTCGATCAAAACAAAAAGAAAAAAGGCATTGTTTGTTTTGTTTTGTTTTTTACACAGGATATTTGAGATAGAAAAAGGCAAGTTGTAGCAGAAGCAGGATTGCGTGTGTGCATGTGTTGAGAAGAAAGGGGGAATAAGAAGGTGAGGCTGGAATTCCTTTACCCCAAACCCTGTCTTTGGAAAGCTGCTGTGTGAGAACACTGTGTGTGCAACTTTTTTGTGTTTTAATTTGTCTACACAAACACCACACAACCATTAGGCCACAACAAATACCATGGCTGGGAATTAAGATGAAACAAAGAAATCAAAATATATATCTATATATATATATATATATGAATTTAATATAGAATTTTTATCTTTCTATCTCTTAAACAACAGCAGGCTCAAAAGCTTATGATTCTGGCAATGTCTGCCAATGCAAATGACAGCAAAGTCTCTTCTGTCACATGAAGAGACAGAGAAAGTGAAGAGAGACAGACAGAGGGGAAAAGTGAGAAATCCACTGTTTGATAATATCCTTTAAGAGACAGGAGGAGAGAAAGTGAGCAGGGACGTGCAAGAAGAAGAGCTGAAACCTTCTCCATGTAATTCCTATGTGCAGCCAGGCACACCAGCCCGTGTCCTGGTTTAGTCTGGCCACAGTATGGATGAGCCAAACTGAAATTTGTTGCCAGACAGACTCATGAGTGCTCCCCTCATGTTCAGGTGTATAGCCCCAGGTGATGGGCTCTCATGCCCTGAATTGAGGCTTTAACCCAGTGGTTAAAAGATGGATAGCGAGCACTTCAGGAGTTTTTAAATTCAGGAGTTCTGTGAGGTTTTTCCAGCGAGCCAGGCGCATGGGCAGGTGAAGTGTTGGGCCCCGTGTGAGTACCAGTAATGCCCAGAACTCCAAGCTTGCCTGAACTGGACAGCGTAGCTTGAGGTGTGTGGGAGTCGCAGGCTTGTGTGGTCAAATGGGCTGCCAGTCAGATGCAAGTAAAGTTCACACTTAACAATAATGCCAAAAAAAAAATGCAGCCAACAAAACCATTTGTCTATTCAGTATCTTACAAACATCCATGAGGTTTGTTAAAGACTGGCTGGCTGACAATTGAGTGGTGAGGTCCTCCCTTCTCTCTCAGTTCAGAGAAAGGCACCATAGAGCCCCAAAGCGTTCAAAGCAGGGCTGCTCCTGTCTCCGTCAATCCACAACAAAAACAACCACCACAAAAAAAGCAAGAAAACAAGGGGCAAGAGAAACTGTGCTTATTTGCCTCTCCTCTGATTTATATACTGTATATGTAGTTTATCTTTCAGACCATCAATGCAGTTGTCCTTATTTTTCCCTGTTTTATCCTACAAAAAGAACCAAAAAAATCTGTGCTGCAGTCCTCCACATTGGGTGTGTTGTTTGTTTTAAAAAGCGGGATTTCTGCTTTGATTGATCTCTCACTGTGGCGGGGGGTATCCCAGAGGAAATTAAAAGGTGACTATGGATGTGATCTTGTGTGGCAAAGTGGTCCTCGTTTGTTTGTTTTTTTGGATCAGGCAGTTGTGCTGGACAGCTACCAGTGGTACTCCAACTCCGCTCCGTTCTGCAAGAGGAAAGCCACCAAGAGAAAGGGAAGAGAGAGAAGAGAAATGGGGAAGAAGAGAGTAGAATATGGCAGGAAAAGGAGAGATGTGGAAAGAGGAATAACAGAAAAGAAGGAAAACAGGACAAAGGAGGGAGAGCATGGTAAAAGAGGGAGGGAAAAAAAGAGGGCACACTGTTATCAAATGTAGAACACAATCTTTACAGTCACATTCAATGATTTTGTTCCCCAATCTGGACTGCAAGGCCAGGTTTTTCCTCTGATCAACACAAGAAAAAAATAACAAAAAGAAGTTACAATAGCAGAGTAAGCCAGGGCACACTTTCAACCTCAGTGTGTAGGTTATTTCTGCAACAATATGCCAACACAACAACTCCAAGGCCTTTCGTCTTATTGCAGGGAGCCACACAGAAACGGAGACTTTTATATACTTGCGTGCAGTTGTGGGAAGATTGAGTGAGACAGCGATGCATGCGTGTAGGGCCGGTGCATGCGTGTTTTTGTGTGCGTTTGACGTGAGAGAGGGACGGACAGGACCAGAAACAACAACCACTCATCCTCATCAAACCTGGACAGCCTGCACACAGACGTCCATGTGCACACACGCCCTCAACTCTAAAATGGAGCTCCACATGCTAGAGAGTACATCAGGGCAGGGAGTAGAGACTGATGAAGGAGTGACAGGGGGATATGCGTAAGAGGTCGCAACTTACATGCCTGTAAGAATGCGTGCGAGTGTGTGTAGATGAGGGGTTGGAAGGGGAGGGGGCGAGGGGGGGGGTAACATTTATATATGTGATCACTTACCAAATGAAACAGGAGGGCTGCGTTAATCAGAGGGTGAACACACAGTTAGACAAATCGATACATCCCTTATCAATGGGTGTGAGTGTGTGTGTAATTCAATTCACTTTTATAGTGGCAAATCATAACAGGGCCCTGGCCCTTTTCATATAGAGCAGGTCTAAACCATACTCTTTATAATATTAATGCGTAATAATTTAAGTGTGTACTTTATCACACACCATTTGCTAACTATTTTGAACCGTGAAGAGTAGAACCACTCCACTATTTATGTTGCTGTGATAAAATATTTTCTTAAGCTCATTTTAATAGAAGGGTTTTTTTAAGTTACAGGTGCCATCAGTAATTCTTGTTTAGCTTATATGGTTCAGGAAACAATATGCTCCTGAACAACAACATATCTGTCACTCCTGCCTTGCTTCAGTGACATGCTACTTGCATCATGCTGCTGCCAGTGTAGTTGTTCACTCTGGATTTTGGTCTGTTCAGGTGGACCGGGTCTAAATATCCTTGGGTCTATTATGGACCAGGTCTGACTGTCTTCTGGTTCCGTTTTTTTAAAAGGAATTTTATCGACATCAGGTTTGGGTAGGTCAAAAAGTATGATGTACTAGTGCTATGATGAAGCTAACATTAGCTACATGAGATGAGTTTTTTTGTCAATGCATTAGAGCAAATGTCGTCACTAATAATCTTGTCATTGTAGCAGTTTGTCAGTTTATACAGAAATAAAATAAATACCATAGATAAAACTTGAAATGTGAATCATTCTAAGTTCATTTTTTTACTGCTAGATGTAGTAGTGTAGCACCACCTTACCTGAGTGTCTGCACTCAGCACAGACATGGATACTTGACTGTGTAAAAATGTAGTAATGATGGATAGATATACTAAATACTGTTATGACATGCAGCCTTGTTTTTTCTCTCTAATGTACAGTAAAAGTTACCTAACAGGTGGTAATCTTTCATATTTTACTGATAGCACCTTTAATTGAAAAAGTTAACTGCTATGTAATTATGCAACTTATAGTCCTTACAGATTTCAAACAAAATGTTTGTCAAACCTTAACATTACATGTTAGCATTCCTTAAACATTATTGCTATTATGAGTACAATTAAAATTTAAAGTCACTATGTGTGCAGTTTGAAGATTTATGATGTTCCCCCAGGTTGTAAGAAGGACAATGTGTCATACAGAAAGGTCTAGACTAGCATCACAGACAGCACCAATAACAGTAACTCTACGTCTTTACAGACAAACCAAGACAACACTACCGCCTCACCCCCAGCACAAGCTACCAAACAGGAGACCACACACACACACACACACAGATCCCTTTTAGGAGTCAGACTCCATCTCAGGACTTTTGACATGTCCATCACTAGCAGAAAGAAACACACACACACACAGACATACAGCAACACACCAGACATAGCAGCTAATAAACAAGGGGACAGAGCTTTATAATGACTGACACATGCTCAGTGTACTACTCCCTCACAGACCTATCTGATCCATCATTTACAAATCACATACACACACACTCACATATGTAGCCACCCATCAACTGCAACAACAGAAAGTAACAGGTTGTTTCCCTGTTTTCAAGCCATTATGTAAGAGAGGGCATGTTTCTGTACAACTTGCTAGCAAATAGAGATCTCTGCAACACACGAGTGTATTTCCACATATGTAGGCAAGATTACATCCTTAGACACAACTTGCTGGAGTATGACGCCAACATTTGTTCCGTACAGACTCCTTAGCGCCATAAATTCTCAAATAGTGGCCACAGCCTTTATTCACCTCAATTAAATAGAGAACTAGGCCTTTATTTGAGACAGGATACTATTAGACGCATGCCTTTGTTTTTGATTTCCCATTTTATAAAAGGTATGCATAATTGTTTGTTGTTCGCAACAAACATAGTTAACAAAGGTTAACAACTAACTGCACTAGGGACAAACAGAACATACTCTGGAACATACAGAGTATAGGGACAGACAGCAAAGAAGAGGATTAATGCTGCAGCAATGGTTTGAAAAGTATCTTTGGACATTTTGATACTTTGTTTGCAATGAAACGGGCAAAAAGCTGACTACAGCCACCGTCCTCCATGAAGGAGCAAGCTACAAACCTTTCAGAGCCACTTTTCTAGCCTACACAACGTGAGTGTTTAAAAACTTCAAACACAGGCTTTCAGTGGACTATTCCTTTCTGCAATCCTAGTGTTGCCTGTGCATTGTCTTGGTATTTCCCATTACTTATTGTCATTTATTTTTATATATCTAGTTTTGATTACTGCTTTATCGTCAGTGTGTGTGCATGGGTGTGTGTAAGTGTGTGTCCAAGTCTGCAGCTTATATTTCCAGTATTTCTAATAACACATAAAGGCAGTACAAAGCTGAGGGATGCAGAGCCGCATCAGACTTCCAGCAGGAAAAGCAAGATTACAATTTTCTAAACCATGGAGTCATCCTCAAAAAAAGGGGAACACTGTTCTAGTACCAGTGGCAGATATGCGTGTTTGGAATTGTTCTGTCTAATAAATACAGACCGATTCAGAAAGTGTTCTTTGGGGTAGCTTTGTGTTAGGGCAGGCAAAATGTAGAGACGGGGGGGGGCAAACAAATAAACTGATCAAAGAAATCTTTGATGCGCAGGGAGTGCCCAACTTAGAGATATTTTCAGGAAATAAATTAGAAGATAATGCTTTCACCTGCAGTCACTGGATTTGGTAAAAGAGCAAGTTTTCAGTTCCACTAGAAACACTTTTGACAAAACTGCAGTCATGCATGCATAACCCATGGTGAGAGCTGACAGGAAGGTGTGCATCATGCACAGAAACAGATGTTTATCATAATGGGAGGGTGTGATTGGCTCAGAGCTCTCTCTGAAGTCTGTTAATACTGCATCTGCTATGGATGAATCAAGAGTAAGAGGTTTTCATGGAAACTCATAGGTGAAAGATCAAGACTTCAGCATAAGATAAGTGTTGTGTAAATGGCCAAAGAAGGACAAAGCTCATATTCATCACATGTATTGATACTCACCCCATCTTCCTCCCTGTATGGGTTCAGACGGTTGTATACTGCTTCAATAACACTGCGTCTGCAGGAAGAACACAGATACAAAAATGTGACTAGGTCTCTTGAGCTCTTCAATTCAAATCATCCATTAAAGCAACAGCAGAGGGCCTATGTGGAAAAAAAGGTACAGTAAAGTGTAGGAAGGAAAACATCTTGCTAGTATTATAACAACTACAAACTTGGAAAAGTATTTTCTACTCCAAGGTAGCTTGTCCCAATGACATACAAAAATCAATACCTGGGCTGAGCATACGCACACTAGATAACTGGCAATTTGTTGTTCTTATTGGTAAATTTTAATACTGGTTCTGTTCAGGCTAGTTGATGGCCACTGGTCATTAGACAAAAAAGAGGTTTGCCAATGTTTTACACTCTCATTGCACTTTCATATTTGTATTCCAGATGTTTATGACTGCGGAATAATGGACAACTCCTGTGTTCAAATAACACAGAGTATCCCTTTGAGGGCGGTGGTCCTTACTTGCTGGCAAGGCCTCCCCCTGGTGGCAGAGTGGGCATGCCATGGTCAGTGGACAGGTTCCTCATCACTGCTACCATGTCTGGGAAGCCCTCCTCCCCTGGCCGAGACAGCATCTCTAAAACAACACCAGACATGTTGTTACACAAATCAGTCTGAACAGAGCTGGTGATAGCCAAAAACAGCTGGGGAAAATAGCAGCGGGAGAGGAGAGAGACCAAAAAATGTGACAAATGAGGAGAAAGGAAGTGAAGATGGAAACAGTACAAGTGAATTTGTGGAAATGAGTGTGTGTCTGAGACAGAGAGAGTGAGAGAGATGGTGACAGAAAGAGGCCTGCAACTGAGTTGAGAGTGGCATGAGGCCAGGTCAATGTTCAGCCAGAGCATTCCTCTCCCTCTTTCTTTTCTTCCCTCTTTCTATCTTCCAGTATTAGACAGTACCTGAAGCCAAACATCTACTCCGCTTCACCCGAACCAAACTTTTGCATAACTGTACTTTACCCTGAAATGTAAAAAAGATTTGAACACACTTTGTGTGCCCATCAAACCATTTAGTAAACATTAATTTGCAGTATTATACACACTCTTTGTGTTTCCACCTGTGTTATAGTCTTACAAGGGATATTACAACCTATCTTCCAAATACTAGACCCAGGTTTTTCTATTCTGTGGATCAAGATACCAGGTTGGTTAAAATAAATGTAAAGATTCATTTTACCAGTCTCAGAGTTTAAGAATACATTTTATGTTTGGCCAAAATCTGAAAAAGCTGAACAGCCCTAGTTTTACACAAACTAACAGTAGCCAGGGAAGAGAGCTGGCATAACCAACAAAGACTAGAAAAGCTGCACTGTGTTCATCAGAGGGCCTCATGCATCCTGGGGGTAGGGGGGGGACAGAAAGAAAGACAGGAGGGGAGCAGGGAGTCCATCCAAACAAGACAGGGAATGTTTGAGCGAGGGAGGGAGAGAGAAAGATGCGTTTAGGGAGGGAAAAGGAGGATAGGAGAAATCAGGGAATAAAGAGGGGAGATGCTTGCTGAAATGGAAAAGGAGGTCACGATAGTGTCATTCCTCTGCTGTGAGCTGGAGCTAACTTGGCAGGAGGTTAGACAATAGAGAGTGGCAGGGTCAGTCAGTGGAGAAAGCATGCATACAGATATGATACACAGTTTCAGTAAAGATCCTGTCTCCCCCAAGAAAAACCTACACATTTTAAACCACAGCATTAGTAGGTGTAATTGAAATATAGATAAGAATGTAAACCCACAGTTATTAAAAGCAAACAGTACAATTTTACCACATGACAGTAACACACTAACTCCACACTAACTAAACACTTTATATTAAATGACCTAAAATTGTTTCCACCTGCGTTATAGTCTTACACTTTAAGCCACACAAAGAATCTGAATATTCCAGAGCTGTTTCCAGGAGAAAAAAAATAAATATTATGCAAATGAGACATTTACATTTTTAATATTCAACAATCCCATTATGTTTGCAAATACAGTAAACACTGGTTCTTGTTCTCCACCCATCCATTCTCACCTTCCACTCGAGACTCCAGATATTTGTTGAGCTCAGCATCTCTCCTCACAGCTTCCTCTGACACTTTGGGAACGTTGGGAAAACACACTAACACAACACTCATGTTATCCCGACTCCCCTAAGATGGGCGGGAGGAGAGAGGAACGAAGAAAGAGCAGGTAAGAGAAGGAGTTATTGTGTAGTGCTGAAAGAAACAGTGAAGATGATTTCCTAGGCACAAGTAATGGAACAGTCTGCACTGTGGCTCACAGCTAAGTAGCCCATGAGGCAGTGTTGATACAGACTGCTCAATTTCAACATTGGGACACAAATATGCAATTTTATATACAATGCTATTTCTCCACCTGAACACTTGTCCACTTATCCATTGTAATCTACTGAATTCAAAATGACGACAGCTGCTATTCAGGATTAATGAGGAAACCTGCAAGATTTTTACAGCCGCCTTTCAAGCCTACAGAAGGTGAGTGTTTACTTCAAAATTAAAAGCTTGCACTTGCATTCTTGGCATTTTTACTTTGTCATATTCTAAAACCGCCCAACCAATTTCACTTTCTCCTTCCTTCTTATTTGAGAGACCATTTAGTTGTGCGCCTGGGCCATTAAAGCTGTTACAACTAGAAAAAAAGTCTCTTTAGAACTGTATACATTCATGTACATTTCTTCATCATATACATCTCTTTGGAGCAGGGAATTCAAGTGACCTTCTTGGTGACAATCATTTTAAAAAGTAATTTGTGGCAAACTGGTTTCTTGGAGGACTTGATTCTGCCAGATTCCAACACATTTCAATCTCTATAAGCCATTAGCAAACAGTGGCAAAAACGCACAAAGTCATGCTTAAAAAAAAAACTTATTTGTACACACCTTGTGCAGGCAGGTGTCCACCACTTCATTGCAGACTCTCTCCAGGTCATCAGACACCTCAAGCCTAGATTTCACAAACTCACACAGCTCCTCATTGGACATGACATCCCAGATGCCATCGCACGCCAGGATCACAAACTGATCCTGTTCCGGGGCCCGAACCATCTCAAACACAGCTGGTTCGGGGCTAACCAGCTGCTCTGTGGGCCCCTTCCCATCCACGCACTTGTAATCGTAGTCCCCCAGGGCCCTTGATACAGCCAGTGACCCATTAACCCTCTGAATCATCACTGACCCACCAGCATTCTGGATGCGCTCTCTCTCACGTGGGTTGCAAGGCTTGTGGTCAAGTGTGGAGAAGCACACGTGTGAATTGCGGTATAGAACAGCTCGAGAATCACCACAGTTAATGAAGAAGAAATTATCAGGTGACAGGAGGATTCCCACTGCTGTGGAGCCACTACGGTCCATGCCATTTCGAAGGTCAGAAAAGCTGCGCATGTGCTCATCAATCCTCAGGAAGCCTGTCCGGATCCCAGCTTTCACAGCCTCCACTGTAGGAGGAACCGATGCTGGAGGTTCACTGGTAGAGCTGTCTGAACCTCCATGAGAGACTTTAGTCCCTCCTGACCCTAAGCTAGCACTGATTATGTGTTCCAGAAGATGCTTAGAGCAGTAGTTGGCAACCCTTGAGCCAGCGTGACCATCATACACAGCAAAAAAGGACCAGTCAGTCATACCGGGAGCAGGAAGTCCCAACACAGCCGTGTGAGCATCCTCCATTTCCACCCGCCAGCCCTGCATGGAGCTTAGCCCATAGCGCAGGCCATTGCCCTCACCATGTGAGTTGTGCTTCTCTGTCTTGGGCTTGTCCAGGAATGCACCCATGGCTCTACACTAGAGAGACCCACTGCTACCTGTGGGAGAGAAAATAAAAAGACAGGAATAAAAAAAAAAGAAAACCAGACACTGAACAGTTCGGTCGCTGCAGGCCTGTACTATGTTGACACAATACCAGAATTCTGACTCTGATAACAATACAGTTAACCCTCAAGATTGTCTGGTTTGGTAGATTTTAGGACATCTCCTCATGCTCACCAATTGCATTTTCACAGTAACGGATCCAAAGCTGTGCTCCAATTCCACAATATACAATAACTATTGTGTGTGTGTGTGTGTGTGTGTGTGTGTGTATATATATATATATATATATACACACACACATACTAATATATATATACACATATATATATATACACACACTAAATTTTCTAAACATTTCAAAAAGCTTATTGGCACACCTAAATTGTACTTTAACTCCAGACTTCCCAGTCCAACTGTTAGTGTGTTCACCTGAGAGAGGCAGGGACTGTAACAAATAGCCATCCATAGCCACCATTAAATTGAGGAGAAGCAAGAGATAAAATTACATAAAATGAACGTACTGATCTTCTTGGATATTAAGGATGTTGCAGAGGATAGGTCATATCATCAAGGTAAAATATAAAAATATTAGCACACAACTAACGTATTAATACAAGCAGTGTACAGAAGCAGAAATAGTACAAATAACACCAACTTAGACTTCAAGGGTGGGAAAAATAGTGGTCTCTTGCAATATGTTCATCAGTTAGCTAAGACATAACTCCACATCTGCAGCCATTTGAAGTGATTCTTGATGTTTAGACTTTAGCCAGTTTACTGTTAACTCAGCTGGCAATGAATCTCAAACTGAAAGGTTTTCGTAATGCAGTGAAAAAAAACATTAAAATACCAATTATATAAAAATATAAAATTCTCATTTTTTAGTTTGTAATACTAATTTGAGTAATACCTACAGCATACATTATCTCAAATATTACTTAAAAATGCATAAACTATACTGGAAACCAATTCTACCTAGTAGTGTGGATCATAAAGTGAATTGAAATGGGAAATGCAAAAGTACACCTGCTTTATGAGTAGATACTGCACAGGTTTCATTTTTCAAGTTGCTAAATCAGGTTGTGAACAGAAATTAGGCTTCCACTCAAAATGATTGTGGTTATACCTTCTCAGCCAACAAAAACAGATAACAGATCTCGACCGAATCTTTGAGGGTCTGACGTATGATGTAAACCCTGCAAAATGTCCCACAGATTTTTAAGGAAATTGTAGGAGACTTGGACTGCTGGAGCTTTTAAGCAGGTGTGTGTTTCTTTTACTGTTTACTTGATAGGCCTAAAGGAGTAATTCAACCAAACCGTGATCATTGCTCATCATATCCAGAAATAGCACAGCCACTTTGGTTTATGCTTAGAGAGACTGAGGGGCAAGCTTAAAAGCTTCTTTGGCCAGCCAGAACTGGCTACTAAGAGCATTAACAAACTCCACAGAGTGGTCGAGAGGATGTGTTATCTGTCCATAGCTGCACCTGCATTAGCTAAATGAACAGCAGCATCAGACTGCTTAATGGGAGAGAGAAATGCTGTATCTAGCCTGTGTTAATTGGTTACGTAATGTGAGAACATGAACTTCTACAGTCTTGTTTGTAACACTACTTAATGGCCTCTTAGCCTAGGAAATTGCACTCTTAACTTGTACCTTAATTCCTGAAAATATCAATAAATGCTACTTACAGATAAATTGTAGGCATACTCAAGGCATACTTTTAAAAAAATAAGAACTGCCCGGTTTCCCACTATCTCATATTTCTGTTAACGTATGATTATAAGTCAATGGTCTGACAATTTTATGAACAAAAATCTAAACCTAACCTAGCGATAAGTGAAAGGGTGAAGGGGAGTCAATGACATGATTTGAACAGTCACCCCCATCTACATAGGAAGTGTATAGGCCGCCATTTTTAAGTCACCCGTCTCACATCTATCTGACAGAACAGGTAAACTTCAATCTCAACTAATACCATTGTCTGCGCCGCCCACATGACAGCTTGCACTTCGTTCACATTTCATGTGCGGAACTGCATCTGTGAGCACTGTAAAATCACATGTACACAGAAGTGCTGTGGTTTAACGGATCTAGTATGACAGTGACAGAGGCTTGAGGCTCTTCCTGTTGTGCTGCTGATTTTCTGCTGTTTTCGCTAAGCAGCTGGCGTAGACAAGGTACAAGACTCAGGTCGCAAATTTATGACTTGACACTTTACAATGATTTTAAATAAAGTGATTGGGGAATAACCTAGACTTGAGAAAAGCTGACTTGAAACTACTTGACTTTTATTAAAATTGCCTATGAAATATGCATTTTAATTTCGCTTTCGATATGTGCAAAAACAAAAAGGTTTTTCCTCCAGTAGCCTAATGTTTGCAGTTGACACATTATTGGCTAACATTAGCGTGTGATGCACACAAACCAAACCTACAACAGCAGACTAGCCAACACAGTTGTGCATGAGAACCAGGTATTCTAGTCCTGCAGGTCAGTGAGCGACAAAAAAATACAGCATCTAACTTAATCATATCAAAAGCTAAAAACCACAAATACTACTTTTTACTACATAGTTAGCTACACTAGACTATATTTGATCATTAGAATGCTACTGCAAATTGTTTGTACAATGACACAAAATTGAACTGGAGGTTGTTTCAGGCTGATTCAGTAGATCATGTCAAATATAAATACTTAACCCACTCACTCTGTCAGTCAAGTATGTCAGTATTTAAAGTTAAGACTGCAAACAACTGACCTAATTAAAGTAGTGACACACACATGCTATGCTTGACAGTCTGATGTTTGGGTGTGTACAAAAACAACTTTATCCAACTTAGGTATCAATTACAAAACTGAGCCAAACATTATTGTCTACACTCTGTAGCACCAAGTCAGTAGTACATAATCATGAGCCAGGTTTAGTATTTTTTGTTTACTTTTAGAAAAGAGTGGATGATCAGTACCAAAGTGGCTTGTGTGACTTCCAATCTCCCAATTGACTGAATTAAGATAAAACAGGTGTGTTGTGTTTTGCATATCATCAGATAAACACATGCACACTTGGCCACTGATCACATATCAAAGGGCTGGGAAGCACCACTAGTGCAAACCACTTGAATTATTACCTTGACAACAAATGCATTCACACACACATATCAAAGCCATGTGCACAATCACCAAACCAAATGATCTGCTCTTTCACCTGTCCAGCGACTGCATAGGCACTGTACCAAGGCAAGGGCCCTTTTATTTCAAGGCTCATAATAAGCCATCATCAACACACAGCTACAGTATGTGCCATACCCTATTGGCCTTGCATAAAAAATAAATACCAGCATACATAACTTCTAAGCACTAATGCAAGCACTGAGAACTCCGGGGAGTGACGTCACCCAGTCTGATGTCTCCATGGTTACACGGCTTGGAGTGGCAGCTGAGTGGTTGCCATAGCAACAGAGCCAGTAGGTGTTGGTGGTTGCAGCATGCGACAAGAGGACTGCACAGCCATGCCACTGAGTGTGTGGTTGCGTACATTCATGTGGCTACTTACTGAGTGGACGTGCATTTCAGGATTAGGTCTCAAGAAAGGTGGAAAAACTGACCTCACTCTGATTTTATTCACACCACTCAATTGTTTCTCTCACATGGCAAGATGAAGTGAATGGCCGATGCTGTTTGAGAGTCAAGGTTGAAAGCTGGCTAACAGACAGGCCCACAGGTCTCAGACTTCAGATAAGCAGGGTAGCTTTAACAAGCTAACTCAATTTAACAGCTGCTGATGGGATCCACACAGGGCCAGATTAGCCTGTCAAACACAGACCACAGAGTGCACACAGCAGTGAACTACTAACATGATAGGTCTCTCTCTCCGACTCTTGTTTGGTGACATGCAGCAAACGCAGTAGGACTGCAACTAACCTAGTTGCTAATCGCTTGGTCTACAGAACATTAGAAAACAGTGAGAAAAGCCTGTTACAATACAGCCTAAAGAGACTTCATCAAATGTCTTGTTTTGTCCAACCAACATTTCCAAACCCCAAAATATTACATTTACTATAATGTAAGACCAAGGAAAGCAGCAAATCCTCACATTTGAGAACCTGGAAATATCACAAATTACTTAAATGATTAATTGATTATCAACATAGTTGTCGATTCATTTTCTGTCGATCGAACAATCGATTCATTGACTAATTGATGCAGCTCTAGTGTACAGTATTCGATATAATAGCTTACGTCTACATTACAGATGACAGCATCACCGAGAGGTTGTACTGTACTTGGTGGGAAAATGACAGGAGATAGAAATGAACAATGGACTGTATTTCTGGCCAAAATGAGCAATAAATCAACAAATATGAGCAGAATGCAATGAGTCAACATGATATCTTGTGAACAAGCTGATGGGAAATGTAGCATGGTGTCGTAGAAGCCAGGTGCTGGAGTACTATAGAGGAGCAGCTGAGTGAAATTCTCAATCAACACATGATGATTTACATGTGGTTCCCAAAGGAAAAATAACCCTAACCCTAAGAGTCAGAAGGGGACATTGGTGCCAGATAAAGGCCCTCCTGCCTCATCCTAAAAGTATAGTAGTCAACAGCCTGCCGGATGAAAGGAATGACCCGAGTAGTGTACTGTCCGAATATTGTTTTTCTGATCTGACTATATTGTCCACTACAAAATATACAAGTGAACGATTTTGGACACGGCCCAGGTTCAAGTCCCCTTGACCAATGGTAACCCTACTTATACTGAGGACAACAGATTTTATTCCAAAGAGTAGGGTTTGCCCAAAACATTGTTTACAGACAAGCAGGGTTCTAATGATACTAATGATACTTCAAGTAAGAAGTAAACCACTGCATGTTGTTTGTGATTCTATCAACATTCAATTGATAATGAGGAGAGCTTCATGAGGCTGAGAACTTTCCTCAGTGCTAAAAACATATTAAAAAATGTAATGCAGCTATGCAATATAAATGCACTGTGCATATTATACTTTGAGTCCATGTTTCAACACAGTTCCTCTTTGTAGTTTACATCTGGTTAAAAAAGCCAATACTGAGAGCATGGGGTAAATTTCTACTAATGTGCTTATATTGCCATTTAGGCAGGGGATCATCTTTCTGCTGATTAAGTATACAGGCCTTTCTAGGGTCAGTGCGGATCCGGGGCTTAGTCCAAGACTTGCTTTCTTACTTAGTGTTTATGTATTACAATCAGTCTGCACATTCATGTAGACACACAATGCGCAAACTGTGCTGCCAACTGTAATACTATGGTGAAGTTATCACTTTCAGTAAACACTTTCTAAAGCTTTTACAATTTAGACAACTGTGTTTAAAACACATTGGTTCCTACGCAGCTATTATCAGGGTTTACTACAAAAAATGCCATGCGTGATGAACAGTAAAGATTCGAGGCTTTGCTGAAAACATTCGGGGCTTAAGCCTCATAGGCCCACCCCTGGCACCGCCTATGATTAAGTCTCCATTAGCCACATACACATCTGAAAGTGTGAAAAACTCAAGGTATCTGGAACAGTTGGTGTAATGCACTGTCCTTGGTTATGATAAAATATTTAACTAAAATGAAATCAGTTTTACCCCTAAATATTTTTACAAATTAAGAGAGGTGGCACAAACAGGTCAGGGTTATCGTAGATCCCCCTCTTTGATGACTCATCACTGTCGCATCAGAAGCAGTCAATTTCCTGGAACAAGTGCTCTTTGAACAGACAGCTTCAGCCATCTTCAATGCAGTGGCGTCGGGGAAGCTGGGGCCGTTACTTGACCAGACTGGAGTCTATCAGACTATAGCCAAAGAGGAGGAAAGTAAATGTGTAATGTTATACTGGACTGTGAGTGGGTTCTCGGCAACATGAAGAGCATGTGAGCACTTGTATATACCTGCTCTCTCTATCCCGAAACCTGGCCTGCCTTCAATTTGACTCCCAGGCCTCAAACGTTGAGAAACAGTGAGATGTGGTGAAGAGAGATGCCGAGGGATGAATGACATATTATTGCATGGGTTCAACATTTGCCATGTACTGAGTGATTTAAAAACAATCTCAATTCCTGAAGGACATACTGTACTAACATATTACCACAGACAGTAAATGTATCCAGATGGTTCAGAGAACCCGCTTGAGTCTTGGCCACAATTACTGTATTTTACAGGTTTAAAGCAGTCCAGATTCTAATATCCAGCTGAAACAGTCAAGATGTGTGCTTATCTTCATCACAAATGTCCTTATGTAAGTGAATAACCCTTTGGTAAAAGAATGGTGAGCATAGTCTGAATATGACAATGGAAAAGAGATAAAGGCTACAGACGTTTAAGTAAATTACATGAGGTGTATCATGGATAATAATAAAATCCCAGATTTCATGCTCTGGTATCATTTGGGACATCAGCTTAAACAGGGAGTATTTATGCTGGCTAATTCTAAATAGAAAACAGTGTTATCAGAAAATCCATCTGCAACTCAGTCTTTTTTCTGTTCAGACACATACACACGGTTCATCCATCTCCCCCTCTTGTCACTTGACAAATTTATCTTTGAGTTATTCTGTACACTGTACAGTATCTGAGTGTACATCTGCGTGGGAAGCGATTCAAACAACAGACACAACCAAAAGTGTGTAGATAAATGCCTTTGGACAGGCCAACAGAGTCACAGCAGTCATAGGCTAAAACGGCACGGCTAGTGCAGGATTTCACATCAAGGTGCCAACACAAACATGCCACTGATGATGCTGCCATTTCTGGAACACACTGTCACACAAACACAATGCCCAACACACACACCAACAACCCAATAAAACTAGCCACAACAAGACAAGAAAACAAGTTAATTCCTGTACCGTTGTTTCACGGGCACAGAATGGGAATACAAAACATGAAGGAACTTTATTTTTTGATGACATTAGACTCTGTTATGTACATTGACAGTAAATAACAGAATATGAATTTCGTAATTAAACCATGGGCTCATAGGTTGGCAAAACCGTAGGTAGCAAACCAGCTCCTCACGTGAGTCGCACTTGACACACACCATTATTGGCAAGTAATTATTTACCTCTGGACCATTATAAAATGAAAACAAGTACGTGTTCAGTCACGGTGTGAGGGACGCAAATATGTTACCACACTATAAAACAGACTTGCATTATTTAACAGAAGTTGCTATGCCATTCACTATTTAAGCCACTTAATTCCATCGAATATAAACCAGCCGTTTGACGCTATCGATACATTTGAAAAGTGTCCAGTTGAACACACACAAGGGAGCAACGAGTAACGTCAATCACTTACACAAAACTGGACTCCGGCGTAACATCAGCAGGACCGATAATATCACAATCACCATCAACAACAACAAAATAATACACACAACTAACGTTATATTTTATCGTTAGAGCGTTAGCTGAGCTTCAGGTGTCCCCAACTGAAATTGCTGTTAGCTAACCAGCTAGCGAAGTTCACAGTTGTCAAAGTGTTGTCTCACGTTAGCCGACGTTGTTAAAAAAAAAAAAAACAACCTTGCTTATTCCAAGAACCAGGCGTTTACTCACTTACTTCGCAGGTAATGAGCTATCTTTGTCGGTCCTTCTTCTCGTGGCTTCGGCGGCAGGTACGTTAAAGTGCCCGGGCTTGCCGCGATAAGCTTAATCGCTCGTTAACGTTAGCCACTTTCGTTTCTCGGCCCCTGCTCGTCAGCTAGCTTTGATTAGGCTAGCCAGCGTTTCACACGACCAGTTCTCCTTTCAGCATGTCTCTGCATCGGAACAAGGCTTTTATATACATGTTTGGCACTGTAAACCCAGGGAGCACCAAATGAACAACCGCTACGTGGGCTGTCGGTTGAGGAGGCGAAACGCTCGTTTCGGCAAGATGTATCAATGATTTGAACAGCTAGCTAATTTTGGCTAAAGCTAAATGTATGAGGCAGATGACGTTCTTTTTTCAACACGCCGTTTGGCAATTCTCTCGCTCTTTCCTGTGATTGGACAGACGCCGATTCGAAGCTGAGACGCGATTGGTCAAATCGTGAGTCACTCAGGCAGTCCTCTGACATACTGTAAACAGTAAAAATCAAGTTGTTTGATTGCTCTTGTACTCGCTGCAGGTAGGTAGGTAGGTAGGTGTGTGTGTGTGTGTGTGTGTGTGTGAGAGAGAAACGATTTCCAAACTTTCTTTTATACAGACACACAGCCCGTGTGACTTTTTGAATTCTCCATGTTCACTAGCATTTACTATTCAAGATTTATACATATAATATGTATATTTTAGAATAATAGACCTTTTTTTCACGGCAGACATATTGAATTAACAAAACCTAATAGTGGCTGCAACCCATTTAGTTTTTGCCCTGCCATTGTGACACTTATATGTAACGGAGACATTGTTAATGCCATGTCCAACTGGGAGGAGTCCCAGGGTGGACCAGAACACATCAGAGGGATTATACTATTTTATATCCTATTTGTTGTGGGAACCTGGGAAGAAATGGCTGGGTGAAGGATGTCTTGGCTTGCTGCCACCATGACCCAAACTTGGATAAGCGACAGAAAATGGTTAGACATTTCTTCTGATGATGCATGCTCAAATGGATCTTCATCTCCTGAGGCGGGAGTGGACATTGGTGAGAAGATGATTGGATATAACATATAGCATCTTCATAGGCATGATCCACTGCAAGAAATCCACTGCAATCATAAGTTATACACCCTGCTCAGGTGGTATCTATTCAGTTACATGATGCCCAGTGTGCTCCAGTCTGGCTCACAGTTGAAAAGGTTTATGTTCTTACAACATAAACCTTGTACAACAGGTAAAGTTTAACAAAAGCTTTCTTTGCACATTGTGATAATATTAGGGCCAACCTCCATTGCCCATTATCAACAGGCTACAACAGGTGGATCCATGTGCTCTTTAAGCAAACTAATCAGAAGCTTGAGTGGATCTGCTTCCACATGGTAGCCCACATCTAAAAAAAATGTTAAGGCTGCAGGTAACCACATGGTATGACAGGGTCAAATGCATCAATGTGATTCATAAATGGCTACGCAACTTTGGCAACAAATCAAAGACATAGCACTTTTCTTCTGGCCAAGCAATCAATTTCACTCCCAACTACTTTCTGTATAACCTTCAGTAGGTTTTCGTCATGGCAGCAACTTGAGCATAAAGCTTCCACTTTTCTTCGTAGCCTACAGACATTAACCATCTCCTGCTTTCTACCAGCAGCCAAATGCAGTATTTCTGTTGATTTCACCTATCCAAAGCAATTTATTTATATGAAAAAGACACATGCTAAAGGCTAACTTTCAAAATAATTCCATTGAATATTCTGATATTTAAAATCAAATATTGCAATACTAAATAGTAAACAAAGTTCTACTGACTGCAGTAGAACATACCTTCCCTGTCTTATCTAGGCAGAAGAGTTATTAAGGCAGAGAAGCTATGTCATGCTTTTATGGTCAATATAGGATGACTTTGTTTTGATTCCATGTGGAGATAAATTTTATATGCATTTCAAGTTAAAAAAAAAGTCAAACCACTCATTTTAATGTCCTTCCATTGTATATAGTACTGAGCATGATGATGTCATGTTGGCGCCTGTGTGTCTATCTCTGAGTGTATAAATAGTTCCTAACACTTAATGTCTACCATCAATAATGTATGTGATGATTTAGTAAGTATGTAATGAACTTCATACCGGCACCAAAAGTTCCTCCTGTAGCTTAGATTACATTTCAGAGCAATAATAAGTCATGTGCATATGAGGAAAGCTGGCTTGGAAAGTACTCTGTACTGTACTGTACAAAATAATAATGAGTCAATTAAATAAATAAAACATGCAATCTTACATTACAAAACAAACTCCACAAACAAAATGATTCCTTAAATATAGCCTTGATATTAATGGGAAGCTCAGTGCCCTCTGCTTGACCCGGTACTAGTGGAATTACTTCAGTTAACATAGAATCCCATCATATTCACATGAAGTAAGTGGTGGGTTAGGTGTGTGCCTGCTGGCAGGTTAGAGTACCATAACTGAGTGATAATAACCACAATAACACTAAATCAGTGCCCATTTTTAGCTGTGAAATGAAAACAGACTTTTCCAGCAAGGGTTTGAGGAAGCATTTCGAAAATAAGAAATGGGAGACCTATAGTGCTATATATTGCTTGCTTCTCTCTGTACTGTAGGCTTCACTGAGAAGTAATTACTCAACATTATGCTTTGAAACTGAGGCCCCTTGAAAAAAGATTGTTCTAAGTGTCCTTGTTTGAACAAAAGAATCCTAACAGAATCTTTAAACACGCTTTCTACTTGTAGACCAATTTAATGGTCACTTCTTTTCTTTGGCTAAGGATGACACTGAGATACATATCTTCAGTTGACTCTTTTACTAATATGAGCAACACTTTAACAGCAATTGTCCATATAAATAACTCCAAATGTGTATTGCAGATGATAAGCATATGCATCAATTTGTTTCCTGCATATTTACGCAGAGAAAAAATAGTTCCATGCATATTCATGTGCTCAGTATGATGGATTAATTTACTGATGGGTTAACAACTCCTGCACCAGGCACTTGTTTATTTTGCCACCTAGACATTATATGAATGAGGTGAAACACACACAAGCTTTATGTTGAAGGAGGCCACAAGCCGTAATGTTGAATTGTTTTTATCAACTGTTTAATATACGAAAGAGAGAGAGTTTTTCCATTATTTTTTCTCTACAGATTAGCACAAGTTAGTAGAGTAAACACTGAGTTAAGTGCCTTCGTTGCTTTCTCTCTGCTTGTCACCCCATGTCTGATCCTCTCGGCAGAGCGCGGCAATCACGCCTTGCCTTGCCCTCCACTCTTCAAACACAAGAGCACTTGAAAAGCTGATTTCCTGCTCCTCAGAGGGAGCAGGTTTCTTTTGTCAACTGAGGAGCCAGGTCAAAACAATAATTGTAGGCGAATCGTGCCTGAAAATATACAACGCTCATTTGATTTACATGTCATTTTCATAAGTCTGCTCTCCAAGCCTCCTTAACAGCTTACAATGTTACACTAGGGCTTCATCGAATCTTTATGAGGGCAAATCAATTTCATTTCCTGAGTATAATGTATAGAGCGTATGTGCTTGTGTGTGTGTGTGAGAGAGAGAAAAAGAGAATGTAAACCACAACCACACACATACACATACATATTAATGCATGTTTAGTGAGGGGGCAAGCTACTCCCCCTGCTTAATGGGATTAGAGTCATTAACCAACTGTTTACTAAATGGGAGAGGACCTCACTTTCTTGCTTTGTCTCCAACTCTCTCTATCTTTCTCGCTCTCCACCATTTCGCTCTCTCCTTCTCTCTCTCCCCGTCTCTGATCCCTAATCAGCGAGACGGCCTCGGAGTGCCTTGGGGCTGAATACGAATGACCACAGCTGCCCAGTCCGGATTACTATCACACACACAGGCTTGCACTCGATGAACTGATTCACACACACACACATGCACACGTAGAGAAAACAGTGCATGTAAACATAGTAGGCTATATGTGGATATATTTGCCGACACATGTATTTTCCAAGCATATGTCATACTATGAATACATCTCACACATGCACACACACATGCACAGAAAGCCACACACAGACTGTTCTGATCACATGTTTGTAACATCCAGTAGCAGACATATGCCATGACACACCCACTACTTTTAGTGTGTCACAAAGAACATGTGTGTACATGGCCTGTATATTAGTGTCGGGGGGGGGGGCATCTGCTGCCATATGTCGCCAGTCATCAGCAAGTGACATTGTGGGACCAGCTCTACTTTGAAAAGAGAGATGAGATGAATTTTTGTCATGGTGAAAGTTGGTTAACAGTACTGGACTTTTGCAGCTGTAATAATCTCAGGCTTTGCATTGTCTATGTCACTGCATTTTCATGTAATTGACAAATAATTTGTGTGTATGTATAATACACTCCTGTGGTAAAGTTGGCCTCAATGTCTCTCCCACTAGCCTACATCATATTTGAAGTCTTATCTTAACGCTCTTCACACTTCATTTAGAGCTGAAGTTGAGGATTTTAATCTGTGACCTGGAAGCTGCCAATCAACCACAGTCATTGGCCTCTGAGCATCTCCACCAGAGTAGTTGGGCATTAATGCCTTGCTCAAAGGCACCAAAAACAGTAGGTAGGTAGGTAAGCTACTGATTCACTTCCCCACCCAGATTTATCCTGCCAGTGTCTAGAGTTGAACTGACGACCTTCCAATCACAAGTCTGCTTCTGTAAAATTCAGGCCGCAGTGGCCCAAAGACCTAAGAGGATACAGAATCCCATGCAGTGTAGTAAAGTTTAAGTGTAATTACAGTGCTGTTAAAATGCCCTGCTATAGAAAGGTTGGCCTGAGTTGGTAAATTAGAGCCCTGGCTGAGTGCACCCACTGTGCTGGGTCAGAGATGAATGGTTGCTGTGGATCATCAGTAGTATCGCACCGCCATCTAGTGGAAGAGAGAGGTACTGCTGCCAAACACGTTGGAGAGAGCGATGGAACAAGAGAGGAAGATTGTAATGGAGACACAGACAAGTTCTGGTTCTGAATTCAACTGTTTGCAAAATTGATGCCCTCAAAAGTCTTGGAAAAGGTTTATTCTCGAGTGGATTTTACTGTGAATCCATGATTATAGTAGGAAACTGTAGCCTAAGCTGTAGGCTTTGTCCACACACCATTCTGTCCCCTAAAATATTTCTCTTGTTGGAGTGGAAAGGCACTAAACCTCTCCTCTAATTTACTAAAACCCTCCCTGATATGAGTGTGATATTTATATTATGTGTTCTGTATATCTGTAAGTGTGTTCTATGGTTAGTCCAAATTTTCTAAATTCTTAATTTTCTCCCTCTGCATTGCAGTGGCTTCCAACCGGTTCATTTTGCCATTATAGTCAGGAAATATGCACATCTAGAAAAATACCAAGAATACTCTGGGGTCTGACTGCAACTTGGCCAGTGCACAGCACCTAGTGACAAAAACCACCTGAATGGCTATTGAAATGGCAATAAATGGATTGATTTACTGAGTGAGTTGTGTGCCAAGGTGACCCAGGGAACTCTGGGTATACATGCAATGTTCATTTTCTCTCCGAGATCTCTCAGTGATCCTTCTCTCTCTGACTGATATTGGGAGAAGAGTTCAGCTGGAAGAAATCGTTTGACAAAGCAAGGACGATCTTCTCCCTGAGCAAGCAGAGCAAAGGCCACCACCTCCGTTTCTGCATATACCTCATCTTCATAGTCTGTCCTAGCTCTATGTCTGTCTGCATTTGTGCTTGGCCCGGAGCTTGTGGTGTCACGTCAATCTCACCCAAGGGAACACACCAAGGTAGATTTGTTTTGCCTTCATGGAAAGATGCTCTTGAGATGGTGGGTTCAAGGAAAGTGTCATCACTACGCCTCATGTCAGGAAACATTCACCCTACTGAAGTGTCCTTTGTGTTCTCCAAGCCCTATACCAAACATCTCTGATGACTTCGCTGGAGTCGGGCAAGAATCAGAAGCATTTCTCTACACAGTCAATTCACCAGCAATAAATCCAATGGAGTTCAACATACATAAATGTGTTTTCGGAGATTACTGTAATTTTTTGTATTTTGGTGCATGTGGGTATACACAGAGATTTTGATTCAGTATCCTCTTTTAAAAAAAACATGATTTTATCCGCATCACAGCCTGATTCTGTCCTACAAAGCTGCCATCACATCATAGAGCAACTTGCAGATGACATTAAACATCAGCAAGCATTATATTTCTGACCCCGCTTTGCTACAGCATGCTACAGGGAGAAAATCTTCTTATGTGCCACAAAAAACATCTCACTATATTACTATGTTATATACATCATAATGTAACCGTCAGGGACTTATGCTAAAATAATAAACTAGCAAGCTGCTAATCTAATGTGATCAAATGTACGGTAAAAGAACCTTGAGCTGAGTGACTCAACTATCAGGTGATCTCTCTTTGGCCTTGTGGAGGCTTTTTGTTCAGAAGTCATGTTAAAGTTAAGTAGTAGAAAGTAGACATCATGCAGAGGTCTGTGTCAATCAGAGAGCGAGACTCATTAGTAAGCAGCACACTAATGGGCTCACTAACAAACCAGCCAATCCGTTAATTAAAGATTCAAATTCAGCCAGTCTGACCCACATATTGTGCATGCGTGTGTGTGTGTGTGTGTGTGGTAGCACTGTGAGATCCTAGCTTGCCCTACCACAGAATGGGTGCATGTCCATTATTGATGATGTCATTAAAAAATGCACAAGGACAAAATAGGCAATGCTGTGGAGTGTTTTGAGTGATAATGCTATGTGTAAAAGTGTGTGTGTGTTTGCATGTGTGTATAAACTTTCCTACTGTACTGTTTGTATTTCTATACACACACACACACACACACACACATATATATATATATATATATATATATATATATATATATATATATATATATATATATTACTGTGAATTATATGGTTATGTGGTTGTTAGAATTCTACAATACTAGAATTCAAGTATTTCAGTATAATATATGATATAACAAGTAATCCAATACTAGTATTCAGCAGCTCAATGTTCCTATCATTTAGTATACATGAAAATGTATACTGAACATGAATATGAATACTGAACATGTATACATAAGTAACTTTTATTCATCTTAATTTCAGTGTAAGTTTGCATTCAAGTGTGTGTGTGTGTGTGTCTATGTGTGTTGTGGTGTCGGCCCAGTGCAGTGTGATCTAACAGCAGCTGACAGGCAGGTTTGAGGCCTCTCTCTAGGGTCTTCAGTGTGTGTTTGTGTATGTGTGTGTCTGTGTGTGTCCTGCTCTAGTGGTGTGTGCTAATTGGAAGCTCAGTGGGACAGGCAGCAGGTCCTCTATAGTGCCCATGTGCGCATGTAGAATCATACACTCTCTCTCTCTCTCTCTCTCTCTCTCTATCTCCCTCTCGCTGTCTGTCTCTCTCTCACACACACACAGAGCTCAACTGCAGTCTGGTCCGTTAGCCTTTCTACATTTAACATGAGTCCAGTCTGCAGCCTCTTCACTTATTCATCCCTCTCCACCTCCTCCTCAGCCACCTCTAGCCTGCACTAACCTGAAACGACAGCTACGCTGTGGCCAATGGAGACCTGCCCGCCTCCCCTGTCTCACTGGACATCAGCAACATACACACACACCACCAAGTAGCTGTGCAGGCATTTCCAGATGAAGAGAAGAGAGGAGTGTGTGTGGGATCAATGGTGTACAAGAGAAGGGGGTGATGTGGTGTGTGTGGGGGATCGATGGTGTGCCCAGTGGTGTGTGAATGTGTTATTTACCTGAACAGGCTGGGACCGAAGAGATGAGACATTCACCTTCTCCTGAGAAATTCTACAACACACACACTTACATGCAGACATGAACACATGCATAAATGCATACATATAGAGAAGCACACATACACAGACATTCCTACACATGCACATACTGTAAAGAAAACTACAGAATAAAAAATAAATCACACAGCAGACTAGACAAGAGCTGAAAAATGACCACGGAGGTTTGGTGCAGTG
This sequence comes from Macquaria australasica, assembly GCA_005408345.1. Taxonomy (NCBI): domain Eukaryota; kingdom Metazoa; phylum Chordata; class Actinopteri; order Centrarchiformes; family Percichthyidae; genus Macquaria; species Macquaria australasica. The sequence continues at coordinate 476,527 of SEMN01000329.1, forward strand.
ATCATTGGCTCAGGTCATTCTCTCCTCTTATCCCACAGTTCAACACACAAAAACGTTTATGAACTGGTATTGTGGACATATGAAAACACTGCATGAATAATGAACACTTTACTGATCCTTGAGGGAACTCCTCTCTTCACTTGACCTCTGTCAACAGATGTTACAGAGGAGGGTCAGCATCCCTGGAGCTGGCAGGGTTTCAGTGTCTTGCTCAAAGACACTTCAGCACCTCAGATGCATCAGATGTTTGATTAAGAACCAGATCATCCCACTGTCCCTCATGAAAAAGGATTGACAAGCTTTTGGTGCTTCACCGCGTGGGCTTCAATCAAACTGTCAAAATGTCATTTTCAGTTCAGTTTTTTGACAGAAGAATATGTGTCTAAAATATTAGAGCTGAATTAGAATTGCAGCATAGTTTCAAAGTCAAAATCGATGTCAAATTCATTGAAAGCGTAAAATAATTTTGGCTCTGTGGTCTCACATGACTCCATGGTATGTGTGTGTGTGTGTGTGTGTGTGTGTGTGGTTCTGTGAGCTGTATGTGTGTTTTGGGGGTTGGATGTCAGTTACTTTACAGCATGTCTGACAGCCAGCATATGATCCTTAGACAGCATGACAGCTGCCTTCACACCCCTCTCACAATACACACACGCGCACACACATACACACACACACACACACACACACACACACAAATACATGCACGTGCACAGTGAATGACAGCTTTGCCACCCTGTGACAGACCTGCTACATCCACCTGCAGCCAACAGGCCCAAGGATAGAGAGGTGGAAGGGTTGAGGATAAGACAGAGGTTGGGATTAAGAGTGTGACTTGAGGCTAGACAGGAGACAGATACAGGGATGGACAAGACACCAAAGGGCTGGTGGATGGATGGATGGATGGATGTCAAAGGTCAGGAGGAGATCTAAGCGAAGCTTGGAGAGGGAGGAAAAGAGAAAAAAGGGGAGGAAGAGGTTGTTTGAGTGATAGGGGAATGAGAGAGAATGATACAAAGAGAAAAGAGTAAGACAGAAAGAAGACAATTTCTACCAATAAGTAAGAGAAGGAGAAGTATTTGTCAATATAAGAAGCCGAAGTGATGCTGAGGCTGGAGAGCATAGACTGCAAATTGAGCTGAATCACGAAACTGCAACACAGCAACATTGCGTGTGGTCAATGAGCAACAGCATACAGGCAATAAACTGCCACAGAGAACATTTCACATCATCGCCGCCTTCAAAACAAAACTGCTTCCTCTCGCGGCCTTTATCAGTCCTTGAAAAGTGGTTTCTCCAGCATCGCCGCCAGGCCACTTTTTTGCAAGCAACCCCACCCCCAGCCCTTGCCCTTGCCCTTGGGGGACCCTCTAACTGATAAGTGCCAGGGATTTGGGGGGGTTGAAGGGTGGTGGGAGTGTAGTATCCATTGTTGAGGCGCCTTCATTGGAGCGCAATGGCAGGCAGTGTCTTCCTCAGCGCTCCCTAATGCAACGAGACATGCCACATTCCACACCACATTAATCAAAAGAGAGCTCTGGACTTCATACATATGTGCTCACACACACACGTGAAGCGCGCGCACACACACACACACACACACACACACACACAAGGAGACAACTTGAAAAAAAGAGAGATAATGAGTGTTAGGGTTGAGGCAGATTTCAAATGTATGAATTATTTTCCCCATTAGTTTGCTCTGTATCATTTTGTTGACCTCTTCTTTTCCTGAGTGCCAATTGTCATGGTTGAGAGGTCCTGTGTCTCCTCTGACGATGACAGGCATGTTGTTGACATAAGTGTTGGGTTATTCATCTACATGCTTGTTTGTTTGCGTCTTGCTGTCCTCTTCCATTCACTCAGTCCTCCAGAGCTGGCACGATGACAATTTGTGGAATATAAAACTTGATCGGATTTGATTTCCGGACAGCCGTGAGAAAGTGAAGTCAACAACAGGCTCGATCGCACAAGGTGAAAATCAACACTCTGAGGAGGAAAAAAAATGCAAACCTAGGCTCCTGTAAAGCTGAAATGGATGAAAGAGGATATTAGAGCAGGGAAAGGTTTCAAGGATGTGTGTTTTGTCTTCGCCTTTGTGTTGAAAACTGTGAAAACAAAGCTTCCATAACATTTCAGCGCGAAATAAAGCAGCACACCATCAAAGTATTCTCACCTGCCAGCATAATTCACACCAGAAACTCTGTCAAAAGTTCTTTTCAGCACATGACACACCTTTAACCCGAGACACTGTGAATGTGAGCCACTGTACCGACATTAAGGCTTTTAACACACACACAGAAACACACAAATATACATTGGAGAGCTATAAATGAATTATCAGGTGCTTAAAATGTCGTAGATGTCAGTGGTGCTTTTACTTTAACAAAGACTACGACTATGTACTAAAACTACACACACACACACACACATACAGAGAACCCCGTGCTGTGCTTGGGGGCAGGCTCACGGTAGGCCTTTTCCCAAAGCAGAGGTGATGTGTCCTGGTCCACTAATGTCACTATCGCAGCCAGGGTCGGAGAGCTGTCAAACACACTAACACACAACCTTTTCCAGCTAACGCTAACACAGTAAGAGTGTGTGATTATGTGCATCCCCAAAATGCCAAGCACTCCTCTGTCCCTTCTCAATATTTGAAAGAGTTCCTCTATTGTGTTGCCTTACCTTGCGTATAAGGTAAACATGCATGTGCAGCGTGCAAGTATCTATGTTCAGTGTGTGTGTGTGGGTATTTGTGTGCATGCTGTGTGTGATCTTTTATTTCCAATTATTCCTCCTGATGCTGTTAACTGATAATATTTTGCGATATTTTACCTGCATTTATTACCTGTATTTAACTGTTTCACATTATTATGCGACATTTGACAAAAAAATCATAACAAGAAAAATATCATTACATGATTACATTACATTACATTACATTAAATTACACGATGCAGTCAGGCAACATGCAGGTTTGCTTATTAGAGTAATAGATTGTTTCATGCTTTCACTTGGTCCAAGTTTGGGTTTGTGATCAGCTTTGTTGCCTACAAAGAGCTTCATATTATTAGTATACCTGTAAATCAAATCATTTGGTGCAAATACAGAGTAAATTTAGAGATAATTACCTGGATATGGCTTACATTTAACTACGCTCTGTTTAGCCATGCAAGTGGCTTTATGGATTGCCATGAAATCTGTTTGAGACATTAGGTCAGAAATTTCGATTCGTCCACTACTTTGGTTTCCCATCAGCCTGAACAGCACTTTGTGTTCAGTGCAAGTAGCAAATGTCAGCATAAAAGTGATATGCTGAACCAATGGTGAACATGGAAAATATTACCTGCTAAACGTCAGCATTTTAGCATTGTGAGCATTTTAGCATGCTGACGTTAGCAGTTAGCTGAAAGCGCTGTACAGTGACTTACACTTTTATTCCGTGGTCTCCCCAAGTTAAAAAATATCTGTAGTGTGCTACATATAGAACAGCAGATTGGGTTTATATTTTGCTAAACATGCCATGAATATGTGTCGAGCGTCATCTGTCAAGCTAGAGTAAGGCAAGAACACACAGGCAGACAGTGAATGAGTTCGAACACACATCAGACACTGGAGATAGCATGTGGTGAAGGCATGTAGGTGTTGGAGCGTGAAGGGTTTTCCCTGCTAATACGGATATAATGATGTGACTATAACTATATCAGCGTCACTGTATGGGAGTGTGTCTGTGCGTACGTGCTGCCTGATCACAGGAACAGTTGTTTTGTTGATCTGCTAGACAATTCTTCGTGACTCACACCTTCCTGAAAGAGAGAGTTAAAGATAGATAGAGGTAACAAGAGATAGACAGAGGTTGATAAACAGGAGGAGACAACGGCCAGTGTGTTGTTTTGACTGCGCTGAGAGGGAAGTGAAGCCTAGTGAGTTGGCCTACATTCACGCAGAATTTATGTGTGAGGGGAAACAGAGAGACAGCCCTGTGTCTATCTAATTATTCATCCACACACAGAGAGTGTGTGTGTAATGTTATTAGGCGTGTTTGTGTGTGCACATATGCCTTGGATTCTGTGCATGATGCATGATCTACATCAGTGATTCCCAATCAGGGTTACTTGTACCGCAGGGGGGACTGCAGGAGAAATTGTAGAGTAGCTCAGCTAATTTGAAAAAATAGAAATAAACACTTGAATACTAGGCCTACGTGTTGTGATGTGTGAAACTAGTTAGCAAACTAGCAGAGAAGCCTACGTCAAAGTAATGCATGGTTGAAAAGTAATGTTGAAATAGTTAGCTAAAAGTAATGGACAAATGGTTTAAATATAAAAGTAACAGAAATGGTTGAAAAGGCTAAAAAGGATAAAGTTGAAACAGTTTGTTAGAAGCAATGGAAAAAACGATAAAATCTATCATCATTTTTTTCCATTGCTACTATGAATAAAAAGTGAAAATAGTTAGCTAAAAGTAACCAATAAATGCATTACATTTTTAAATAGTTAGCTAAATGTATAAAACAAAAGTCATAGATAAATGGTTGAAATATACCTAAGAATTGTTGAAAAGCCCAGCTTCTGCCACTCCAAGTGATAGTAGTACAAGTATGCAATTGATCAAACTGACCAAAACATTAGTTCAATTGAATGAAAACATTACTGCTTTATATAATTAATAGTGTTAAATAACATAGAATTTAAAATCAATTCAAATGTACACATGTGGAAGATGGCAATTGGTGTCGATGAGGGGTACTTGAGTTCAACTGACAGAAGTGTGGGGGTACGTCAGACACAAAAGGTTGGGAACCAGTGATCTAGATTGTGTGTGTGTGTGTGTGTGTACATCAGTGTCTAGATGACACAATGTCACTCTCTTTTTTTCCAAGGTGACATACTTGATAACATTTTCACTTTCAGACTCTAAAAGCGGTATTAATCTCCATCAAATGTCCCAAAAGACACGCACACATCCTCACAACATATCACAGCACAGTTGTCTCTGGCATTTCAGTGATTTAGAGCGTCATCCCTGGTTGCCACTAGCTTGAAGCTGTGATCTTCACATATATGACACCTCAGCTCAACAAGGTCCATGCACACACACACACACACACACACACACACTGAAGGGATGTCTCTGCTCTGCCTCTGCTGCCGTCACATTCTCACTTCCTGATTTAGACAGACAGAGACCAATCCTTTGGGACACAGACACACTTCTCTCTTTCGCTCCCTCGCCCCTTCCTCCATTCCTCCCCTTTTCTTGATCCGCTGCTCCCTCTCGTGGGGATGGAGGGAGGCGGGGCCAGAGGTTAGACAGATGGAGGCGGGTGATACACCGATACACAGCCAGTCTCAGGTTTGCTCCTGCGGGAATGGTGTGATGGAGAGGAGGAGAGAGAAGGGGAAGTAGAGGGAATAACATGGAAGTCCCACTCAGGTTTTTTTCTTACCAGTCATGAGAAGACAGAGAGAGGTCAGGCTTGTTATTAACAAAAATAGAAAAACAAAAAAGTGCCACGTATAGAAATTTTAAACATGGTGATATATTGATATTGTTTCACATATATTTTAAATTCTGTATCATTCATCTAATGGAAATATTCTACATGTCTTGGGAATCATATTTACTGTATACACATTTCCCCCAAATTTAGCCATATTTGGTATCTTTAGAAACTTTGGGATCTCCACTAGAATTTAAAATAAAGTTATGTGAGTTTGAACAATGTTTGGCTGCACAGCATGAGATTGTAATGACTGAGGGGCTTGAATGTCATCGCTTCACATGTTTTCGTCATGTCTGTCACCCTACTGAAGAGGCCAGGCATGTTGCAAGCACTATTCCCAATGTTTTTTTTCTTGTTCCACAACCTGCTATTGTAAAAACTCTGCATGCCTCAGTCTGATAGATACCACAAAATTCAACCCACACTCGGTATAAAATAGAGTGATGAGACTTAAAAATCGTCTCAACGACGATTGCTTAAATAAGTCTCTTATTTTCGTATATTTTATTCAGTATTTATTTTTTTAACAATTAATGTTCTCTACTTTGTCTTTTTTCATTTTTTAATTGGGGGAGGTCCACTGTATAAGCCTAGCCACTGCTTCACATGTGTTATCTGTTTTTAAGTCCAAAATAATAACATAATTAAAAAATGTAATAATTACTGTATATAAAATATGTGATTTTCTTTTAATGTTAAATAAAGCCTTGTTGAGATAAAAAAAATCTCTTCTTGAAGAGGTCAAGATAGGTAGCAATAACAATGAGTTACAAACAACATAAAACAGATCACACAAAATATGGCACAAATCATAAAAGCAATTATAAAATCATGAATAAAAATTCTAATATAATCAGATAAAAGATTTCATCCTATAAAACACCCTAAATAGTATCTTAAAACAGCCAAAGAAATGTCTAAAACCATGAAAATTAAAAAAAAAAGCAGCTTAATGAGACTAACACATTAAGATTCTCAGCCATAAGAGAGAGCCCACAGTTTCAGCAGCAATGATTTGAATTAACAGAACGAGACTAAAGTTTGCAATTTTGAGATCTAATCTAAACTGTGTATTGCACCCTTGTAGATTGTTAAACAAATGCAGCTAAAGGGGGAGGTAGGGAGTGAGAAAGAAAGAGAAGTGATAGAGAGAGAAGCAAGTTTGGAGTTGCAAAATCACAGTACATGAAATCGCTGGTGTAGAAAAAATAATAGTACATGAAATAACTGGTGTATTGTGATACATTGGACCCTACCTACCCTTTCCTACCTGGGTCAACAGAGACAGAGACAGAGAAAGTTGACTTCTAGAGTGTTGTGGGGTTTCTTTTTCCTTCTTCCTGCTTGTTTCAACTGTCACTGCTGTCAACAGCCGCTTTAGGTCACTGAGAGGCTACCGCTTCATCTACCTGTGTTTTAGCACATCACATGCCGCACTGCACCTAGCACAAACACACATACACACACATACACTCAAAGGGAGAGTCCACTGGTCGAGGCAGATCAAGGAGCTGCACAGGAAACAGAGATTTGTTTATATGGATTGAGTGACCTGGCAAAGGTTGTCAATTAAAGGAAGGAAGACAGGGAGAAGAAGAGAGGAGGAGGAGGAGGAGGAGGAGGAGGAGGAGGAGGAGGAGGAAGAGAGTTCTGTGAAGGCTTCTTGTGAAGAGGTGAAAATAATAGGTAAATAATAGATCCTAGAGATGAATTATTGAAGGAGTACATTGATGCTTTCATGCTGGGGAGCTGAGCTTACATTTTCTGGGTTCATTCATGAAAAGGTACATGGAGGAAAGATGAAAGGAGGATGAGAGGGTGAGGGAGAAAGAGGATGTTGTTGCCATGTCAGGTTTCAGTTGAGCGTTTGCTGCAATAATGTACAATTCCTTCCACCCCAACACTCTCACCGACACTCACCGACTCACTCATGGACACATTCATTGCTACACTCTATTCTTAGCATCTTAACTTAATTTCTATGTAATTTTATTAGTACAAAGAACCCTGGGAAGTACTGTTTACACTCAAAGAACTTATTTATTATTTCCGTTCCAAAGGATAGGAGCTTTCATGTTCTGTATTGATTGGAACAGTCAAACATAAAACTTCAGGAACCTCAGATCTCCTTGCATGCTTTAAAAAACACCCTATTTGATTTGGATCACTGGTCTAGCTGACAGCGTTTCTAAAGCATTTTATTTGGTTGGAATTTTAGGATATATTGTGATCATCAGTGGCATCCGGTTTGTTATTTTATTTATCCATTTTATGTATTTTATGTACTATCCTCATATCTGTTTTGTTGATCTGTGATTATTCTCTGTGTGTTATATGTAATGCAACCACTGCGTTCTACAGTATGTTGTATGTGTTGTTGCAATCCAGGTCAGGGCACTGGATCTCATCTTGTTTCATGTCTTATACTGTACACTAGGTGTGATTTCAGCCATTGTATATTATCAACATCCTTGTGCTGTAATTTCCTCATCGTAGTACATGTTGCACTTTAATGCCATGTGAGGAGAAAGAAAAAGAGTCAGTGAGTCAACCTGAGACACTTTCTGGCAGCTCACATAGAAACTGAACACTAGACACAGACAGGACAACCC
>SEMN01000329.1:485151-566363 GCA_005408345.1 Macquaria australasica
CTGCAGACAAACACACACACACACACGCACACACACACACACACACACACACACACACACACACACACACACGTATACCCTGCTGCTGTACAGTAGACAGCTCCAGACATGCCAGGGCTGGATGTGCCCAAGAGGCAGAGCCTGTTCCCTGTCACCTATCAGCTGGTGGGAGACAGCAGGATGTGTGTGAGTGTGTGTTTGTGTGTGTCCCTGTGTGTGTTTGTACTGTGCATTATCTTTCTTTTCTTTTTTTTTTTTGTACATTTTTTTGCACTCCAGTCCCATTTTAAGTCTGAAAATTTTCATGACATATACAAACAAGACATACAAAACATACAAATAAGATCATGGATGGAGCTCCACATGCACCATACTGTATATCAAAGGATTTATTTCATACTAATCATAAGTTTAGGTAAGTAAGGTTTTCTTGCATCAAACCAATATCAATATATCGTATCTTCCACCTTGTCTGCATATTAACTGACACCACAGGGGTCCTAATGACGTGTGTTTGTGTGTATATGTAGGGGTGCCACGTGTGTGATGGATAATGAGGATGTACAATAAGCTATATGTGTTAATTTCTTGGGGGAAAAAAATATAATTTTTTGTAGGACATGACGGGACTATGAATAATATAATTATGAGATTATATCCATGCGAAAGGATATAAATGTAGGTTTTTATAGCAAAAAATTGTCTCACTTGGGTGTCATGGTGTCCTAGTGATTATGACCCACACCATATAACCACTGCTGTCTAATTCTGGGCCGGCTGTTGCATGTCTTACCCATCTTACCTGTCTGTGTTTATACTGTTAACTTAAAGCAAAAATACCAAACCTGTGACTACACGTATGCAAACAGGACAAAAAGCTTTTGCAATCCTTCCTAACCTGGATAAAATTCTGCAATACTACAGTTTAACAGTCAGTAAGTAAGCTTGTGGATTTAGTGTTGGGGGTACTAACATGTCACAGGACATGCCAGGGAAGAATAAAGGAGACACGAGGAGGCAGCAGCCTACCCAGGACTGCTGGCACGGCAGCCAGGGGCGGGGCCAAGACAGCATGGCACACGTCGACCTCAGACCCCCCTCCTCCTCCCCCTTTCCCCACGGGCTCTGACAGGCAGCACGGGAACCCCTTGGCCCAGTGAGGGGTGGACAGCCATCTGACAACTCCCCACCTGCATGACCTTTACCATGCTTGACCCCCTGCAGGAGACAATCACCTCATAGCAAACAGCCCCACGGGAGATGTAGACACACAGCACAGTCAGGAAGACACACAAATAGACAGACATGCATGATGCACACACAGATTGACAGAAAGTTAGATGGAGGGACAGTTACAAGTGACATGCATGTTCGTGATGAGTCATTCAAATCTGGCTGGCTGCTTTCCAACAACAAAGGGGCTCTCGCTTAAATAACATCGCAACTTTTCATCATAACAACAGTTTGTTCAGTCATTTAGTTGCTAAGATAGTCTATGAATTTGCTCAGTTTTGGAATCAACCATCTTGATTTGGACTAAACAAGCCATTCAGTCGTGTGGGCACTGCCACTGGTAGGGCCTCATGGAGCAAATATGATTGTTCAGTCAGCAGTTCACATAAAGAATATTTTCTGTGTATTGCTCAATGAACATTTAACCAGTTTCAGGGTTCTAGACGGATGCAATAACAAAGTAGCGATGATGTTATACTGATTAGACTGTATTTTTAAGGTTGTTCAAGTTCAACAGACAAGTCATCATTGTAGAAGAATGACTGATGATGATGGGTTATTTTTGCCATTCCCAATACTTATATTTCAATACAGTACAATATTTCAGTGTGAACAAAAAAGTTCCCATTTGCTATTTTTTTTTTTTTCAAATTACATGGACTGTCACATGATCATTTTCTATATTATATTAAATATTGTTTATGTAACGATATATGGTGATATTATGACAACTTATTAGGTGGCCTACTTCTTGAGCTTCAAATTTCATAGATAAAATACTTTTCAAAGTTTATTCTTGACCTTGGAAACAGAAGTTGACAAAACAATCTCACCTCACCTCAGTTTTGCTCTTCAATGCTAAGTCAACGTGAACAATTTCCACAACAACTGGGCAAACTCTGTCTGCTGATGAAAATCATGTGATATGATTGAAAGCCCCAGAACAGCTACTTAATTTACCTTGAGGTAAGATTATTTTGTCAACAAAATGCTTTTTGTTATTTCTGCTCTTCTGAATATTTCATTGCAAAATATGCATTAAAATAATTTACATGTATACATGCACATACTCATCCACTCCATGTATATCCTTTCAATATTTATTTCTTTGCACTATTTGTGTTGTTTACAAAAACCCTTGACTATATAGACATTTTATTTTTGTTATTGGTCATTGGTGCTTTTTATTATATATATTTATATATATATACACTTATTTATTTCACACACTCGTGTACATAATAGTCCTGTCTATTCTTTTAGCTTTATTTGTTCAGCTTTTCTGTCCTTGTCGTTTGCTCTTATGTCTATTTCTAGCACATTAAGAGCAATGGAAAAATCGGAGTCACATTCCTTACACGTGTGTATTTCTGATTTATTACTGTTATTGTCATTAATATTATCACTATTGTCACCAGTAGCAGGAGTGAGTTTGGTGGAGACAGCACCAGTCACACGTCCACGAACAGAAGCAGTACCATAGACATATATACGTGTATATACACACATATATATATATATATATATGTGTGTGTGTGTGTGTTTGAGCAGTACCACGGCTTTAAGCCGCCATGGCGTCATCAACAGGCGACACGACGGCGTCGGTGTAAATGCTGGGAAGTAAGTACAGTTTGTTCTGTAGGATATTGGCGCAGAAGAAAGCTTGTTACGTTGACGTTGTAAAGTCTTCTTGGTGACCTTAAAGGTACATTTAAAGCGGTTTACGGATGCAACGCGACGCCGGCGCCTCAAACTGTCACACTAACATCGCTTTGGTTTGTTCAGCTCTCAGGTCGCCTCTTCCGGACTAAGCGACTTCCTCGTCCTTTTGCTACTACGTCGGTCCGGTCCACCCGCCAATGAATCCATTAATTAGACGGAGACTTCCTCCGTCTGTGAGGGCTCTCCTGACTGACATCGGTCCACAGACGGAGTGGACTGACCCGGAGCCCGACCCGGAGACCAGAGATGGGATTCTGCTCCCGTCCAGAGGAGCTGCTTCTGGGCCGGAGGAGCTTCTCACGCCGGCCGAGACACAACGGGGAGAGGCCGCAGCGGGTGGTAGTAACGACAGGAGGAGTGCAGTCTGCGTGTTGTGCAAATGCGAGCCCTCACGGTACACTTGCCCCCGGTGTAACCTGCCTTACTGTGGCTTGGCTTGCTACCAGAGCCCAGACCACTCCGTGTGCTCCGAGGGGTTTTACAAGGAGTCTGTTCTACAGGAGCTGAAAAACATGGGGAAAACAGAAAGCGAGGGGAGAAGGAAAATGCAGGAGGCTCTCGTAGGACTCAGACGAAAGGCGGAAAGGACGGATGGGGGGATGGAAAGTTTGTTGAAAGAAGCAGGTGTTGTGTCAGATGACGAAGGGGAAGAGAAAGTGCAGGTTGTGGAGCTCCTGTCCAGGTTAGCAGAGCTTCAACAGTCTGGAGATGGGAGTGCAACAGAGACTGAGGCTATCCTGAGGAAGCTTGAAGAGACTGGAGGAGGGGAGCTGCTGCCTGGAGACAAAGATGAGGACGCTGAAAGTGCAGAAGGGGAGCTGGACTTGGCTGATCGGCTCTCAGGGCTGGATATTGACAAACTTTCTGAAGAGGAGCTGTGGGACCTCCTCAACAGCAAAGAGAAAGAGATGTTTGTGGGCCTGATGAAGGGTGGAGCTCTTGGCGGGCTGGTTCCCCTGTGGAAGCCGTGGTGGGAGGAGCACGAGGAGGGAGGGAGAGCACTGGTGGAGGTGCTTGAAGAGGAAGTGAGCAAACGGGAGAGAGGAAATTCAAAAACTATGGATGAACGGGATGTTGATAATCAAGTCAAGACGTCTCAAGAGGTGGTTCAGAATCGGGGCAAATCAGCCACGAAGTTGAGAAAGATTAAAGGAGGAAACGGAAAGGAAACCGGCAAAGGCAAGGGAACTTCAACAGTTCCCAGTGTCCCTCCAATTTCTGCAAAAATTCCAAAGTTGACTTCCTTATGCGCAAATCCATCTCCCCTGGTATGCTATGGTTTGGTCAATGCACTTTTTGGCTACACCTTCACCCTGTGCCTGTTTAACAGTGACACAGATTCACTGACGTTTGAGCTCTGTGACATGATTCTCGCTCTGTCTGAGGCACTGAACTCAAGCAGGGCGTTCAACTCTGTCCAAGAGGCCTTAGACCGTGGCGAAACTCTCGTTTTGGGTGGAGGTTACCTCGACAAGGAGGATCCTCTTGCCCCGGCCAGGGCGGTGGAAGCTGTGGCTCACATCATGACTGGCAGAGACAGAAAGGATGCTACAGGATACTGCCTGGCAGCCTTGAGTCAGCTTCGCTCGGTGCTCTCCAAGGCCAGAACAACTCTGTCTAAAGAGGGAGAGGAAGGGGTAAGGAGACAGAAGTACTTCCTGGCAAGCAAGAAGTGTGAATTCTTTCAAGCCTGGGTGTTGGACAGTGAACACCGGATTCGTACACTAGCTATTGAGTTGTGGAGCGAACACGGTAAAAGAGAGAGTGTAAGGAGCAGCATGGAGAAAGCAAAGACTGTAGTTGAGGAGAGCTTGAAGAAAGTTAAGAGCAAAGGGAAGAGCAAGTTAATTGAAGAACTGAGCTAAATAAGTCTGTCTTGAACATGTTGATGTTTGTGAAGGTTTGTGGTGTAATAAAAATACATGAAAACCTTAATTGTCTTCTTTTTGTGAAATTCAGTCACTAAAAGGTCATTACTGGTCTGTTCTTAATAAACTGTTAAACACTGTTCTGGATGAGTTTAGCAATATAAATAAAGTTTAATGTTATCACAACAAAATATAAGCAGACTTTTTAAGGATTTCTTGCATTACATATTGGAATTGTAGTTTAAAGGTTTAACAAGCACAAACAAGCAGAGCTAGCGTGTACAATTATGACAAGTGAGAATAGTAAATGAGACAAATGAATACATTTACATTATAATAGCAGTGGAGTATTTCGTTATGTAGGTATTTACATTTTTGTTGGATCTGGTGGTGTGAGCATAAAAGTTTAAAATGTAAGACCAAGTAGGTGTACGCTGAATAAGATGCCTGAGACAATGACAATATTTTCATTTGGCTATGTGGGTTATTTTACAACATTATATTCATGGCACTATCATAATTATGAGATAAAAAGTCATATTTATGAGATAAAAAGTCATATTTATGAGATACTTTCAAACAACAATGAGAGTAGCAGCTCTTTGGCATGAGTTCTGGTTAATTTGTCACAAATGGATTGTGAGCACATTGAGGACTTTAAACTTGGGTTTACAACAAATGAAATACTTCACTGCTTGCTGATTCACATGAAGGGATTGAAGAAGCAGTTCTGACGTAGAAAGAATAAAACCAATGTGACAGAGGTGGCGACCTTCATTGAACAGCAATTTAACTTAATCTTAACTTAAACATCAAACATTTACAAAATCAACTGTTATAGTTGCCTTATTTAGGATTGCACATCGTTTGCATGGGGTTACAGGTGGGGCGCATGCGCACTTTATATCTCATAATTATGAATTTTTATCTCATAATTTCGACTTTTTTATCTCATAATTTCGACTTTTTTTTATCTCATAATTATGACTTTTTTTTATCTCATAATTTTGACTTTTTTTATTTCATAATTTCGACTTTTCATCTCATAATTATGACTTTTTATCTCATAATCATGACTTTTTTTATCTCATAATTTCGACTTTTTATCTTTTTTTTATCTCATAATTATGACTTTTTATCTCATAATTATGACTTTTTTTTATCTCATAATCATGACTTTTTTTATCTCATAATTTCGACTTTTTATCTTTTTTTTATCTCATAATTATGAATTTTTATCTCATAATTTCGACTTTTTTATCTCATAATTTCGACTTTTTTTTATCTCATAATTATGACTTTTTTTTATCTCATAATTTTGACTTTTTTTATTTCATAATTTCGACTTTTCATCTTTTTTTTATCTCATAATTTTGACTTTTTTTATTTCATAATTTCGACTTTTCATCTCATAATTATGACTTTTTATCTCATAATCATGACTTTTTTTATCTCATAATTTCGACTTTTTATCTTTTTTTTATCTCATAATTATGACTTTTTATCTCATAATTTCGACTTTTTTTATCTCATAATCATGACTATCAGTGTGACAGGAAACACAACATAACAACAAACAAACGTGACTCTCACTCTGCTCTCGCGGTACTTCCTTTGGCCGGTCACGTGGTGCGGACGCCCTTCCACAGTGCGACAGAAAACATGGCTGCGCTCTTGAGATCGGCCCGGTCGCTCAGGTTCTCGCCTTCGGGCTTGCTTCGGCTCACAGGGACCGAAAGAAACGGACCGCCACTCGGCCGGCTGTACAGCGCAGCTCTCGGCGGAAGATGGACCGCAGTTTGCCCCCGACGGATCAGCCCCGCTGCGGACAATGCGCCCAGGTATCAGCCCGTTAGCCGGTGTGGCTGTGGTCCACGCGTGTGCGTGAGGCAGAGGTGTCATTGAGCCTCAGTGACACCTCTGCGGGAATGTGTCCCGCAGAAACGTTGTTAGATGTAGCGCGTCGACGTGTTGTGTTGGAACAAGTTGCCTTCGACGTGAGCGGTTGGCTGCCTGGTTACGAGAACGCGGTTCCCATGGTTTCACACAAGGTGACGGCCTGGCTGCGTGGCCACGTTACGCTCACAGCCCGTTTCATGGTTCACAATGAAGCCAGTTAAAGTAACTTGGTTGGCAATGATAACTGTGAACATACAGTGCTGTCGGCCTCCGTTTGTCCCTGTACTTTTTCATTAGCACGAGGCCCATCATAGGTCGACATGCTGTCGCTAACTTGATACACACAAGTTACTGTCTAATTCGGTATTTGGCATTTTATCATGAAATACTAGAGACACACTGGCCTCGGCTGATGTCAAAGATTATGGATAGCAGCCATCTGCCGGGGCCTTTCCCCTCAAGGTCATAGCTCTTAACAAAACTACAACCTTTGAGTAGGCAGAGCATCCAGAGGTGTACCTGGGCTGTTCTGACAGTTTAGGGCAGCTGTTTAAAAATGTTTTACGTCTCACGTGCACCCACAGAAGAACTGTGTTTATCTGTCTGTGCTTCACCCACTGTGTTCATCTGTGACTGTTGTTTCTTTGTTCTCTCGCTCTGAATTGTCACACTCTCTTTTACGCCTTTGTATCCCTCTCTTCCCTTTAACTCCATCCACCCGTCTGTCTCCGTCCCCCTCGGCTGTCGCAATCTAATCCTCTACAGTCGTCTGTGGCCATGTGCTGTGGGGTATGTGCGTAACTATGCTGTGGCCACAGAGCAGAAGGATGAGGCCAGCATCGGGGTGCGGTCCAAGCAGGCGCAGCAGTTTGACTGGGCTCTGGCCAAGTTGGACAGCTCTGTGAGAAGAACCGGTCGCATCACCAAGACCCTGCTGTACCGCATCTTCCATGATATCTGCAGGACAGGTAGGCAGGCAGAAACAATGATCGGGGTGTTTTAAGGTTGGATGTCAGATGGAGATGGAGATGTATGATTAAGAAAGTTTCAACCATGTGAAAGTCAGGGAGATTGCTTATCACTTTGCTCAACTTTTCAATTTTTTACCTACTTATCTTTGCTTGGTTAATTCATGTGTGCATTTTCTTATTTGCCAGTGCATTCTTCATTGTGAATAGTCACTTACAGAGGCATCCTGTTAGTACCTATGTACTGAGCAACATGAAGCTATAATATACAGTATATTGAACTGAGTGTGCTTTATGTTTCTTCTTATTAGTCCAGCTGATTCTTGTCTTTCTTCCTTTCTCTACATCCATCCTCACCTTCCGTTCTTGTCTGTTTGCAGGTTTTCCCAGTGGGAACCAGGCCTTGTTACTACTGCGTAGCTGTGGGTCCCTGCTGCCAGAGGTGCCCCAGAAGGAGCGTTCTGAGCTGGCACATCGTGTGTGGGAGAAGCTGCAGGAGTTGGGTAAGAGGCCGCACCAATGGCAACATCCTAACCATCTTATATTATCCAAAGCACTATCTTGCTGTTAGCTGCTGCTGAGCTTAAAAGTATTTAACAGTGGTTTCAAATATTTAAACTATTGTTATCATCAGTTATGCTAAAAGTGACTTCATAGAGTGCATCGTCATCATGTATTTGATCTTATGTTACATACACAAGGTTCATTACACACCAGCAGCTTTATACAATATTTAAATCATAACGTTTATGTAGAGGAATCACTGTATGTTGTAGATGTTATAGTTATGTTGATGTTACAGATTTGCACATTTTCCTCCCCAGGTGCACAGTATGATGTTAGTCACTACAACGCCTTGCTGAAGGTTTACCTGCAGAATGAGTTCAAGTTCACCCCCACTGACTTCCTGGCCAAGATGGAAGCAGCTAACGTCCAGCCCAACAGAGTAAGCACTACAGTGCAGGGTACAATAATGGCAGGAGATGCATGGTTAGATTTCAGGTTTGCTTGAACCCATCAACCACAACAGTGCCAGTGGAACACAAACGGACATCTCTATGAAGATTTGGGTTGATATTATACATAGTGTATTGTAGTTGATTAGACAAATGTATTCTTTACACCCCTTTAAAATAAAATAGCATCTCACCTGCCTGATCCACACTCTTATGTTTCAACAATTCCTATACATCTGGTGATTTCAAGCTCTGTTTGATTTCTTTTTACTTCTGTGCACAGGTTACCTACCAGAGACTCATAGCAGCCTACTGCCAAAATGGAGATATCGAGGGAGCCAGGTGAACAAACTTTGTGTTTTGCTCATGAACCAACCAACAACAGAGTTCACATTCTTATGGGGAGCTCTGACATCTGCTACTTGAGATCATGGTTGCAAAACAGCATTGTTCTCAAAAGCTTGTTGGGTGTATGATATGCTTGTATGTTATGAGATACAGCATATTGCTTGATTTATTTATTTCCTCCCCCGATGGTTATGTATCCAATGCCTACTATTAGTCTTTTTAAACAGAAAGATATCATGCCTTTGGATTTACCTGTTTATTATTCATTTTAACTTCTCAGCACCATATTGGGTTTCATGAAGAGCAAGGATTTACCCATCACTGAGGCTGTTTTCAACTCCCTGGTGACAGGCCATGCTCATGCAGGGTGAGTGTCACTGCTTTTGTTCTTGCAGCATACTGTATTTAATGGCAGATAATAGGTGTTGGTGTTGAAATTATTTGATTTGAAACCAGCTGTCGTGTGTCTCTGCAGGGACATCGAGAGTGCTAAGAACATCCTGACTGTGATGCGCGGAGCAGGAATTGAACCGGGTCCTGACACTTATGTGTCACTGCTTAATGCCTACGCTGAGAAGGGAGACCTAGACAGTCTGAAAAAGGTGTGTGTGTGTGTTTATTCAGTTGGTTATTAAGACAATGCTGATGCACATTTTATAAATGTGTGTTTGTATCTAATAAATGGTTGCCTTTTTAATTACTCCCTATTCTTTACCCCCCCCCCTTTTTCTTTCTCTTCATCTCCTCCCCATCTCTCCTCCTTCTCTACTCCCTTCCTTCCATTCCTTTTGTTCCTCCCTATCATCCCCCTCCTTCTTCTTCTCGATTTGCCTTTCCCCCATTTTCCTTGTTCTCTCCATCCTCTCTGTCTCCCTCCTCCTCCTCTCTGTCAGACTCTGGAGGCAGCAGAGAGTGCAGACTGCAGTCTGATGGACAGGGACATCATGCAGGTCATCTTCACTCTGGCCAAGGCCGGACACCAGCAGCACGTCCCAGAGATGGCTGAGCACTTGAGGCACGAGAGGGGTTACGTTCCAGGTAAAAAGACTGGGACACTGTGCTTAGTCACTGTTTGTTCAAAAAATAACAAATGGAGTCTGATGCTTACTAACACTAAAAGGTAGAAAAAGTTATAATACAAATCCTAGTTTTATAGCTGTGATTTTTACTTTACTATCTCACAATTTTCTTTGTCACATGGGGAGAAAGCACACTACTGCTTGAAACTGTACTACGATTGTGAGAATAGCCAAATTGTTGTATGCTTGAGTAATGAACATTACATATTAAAACACATTGTAGAAACAATGCTTTTTTGTATGAATGTAATGTGTTGTAAGCTGCAGTGTGTTTGCTAGTGATCTTGTGACGTTTGCTATATTTGTTCATCACCCATAAAAGGCTGAAAAGGCTAAAGAACCAGATGGCTGATTTATTAAACTGTTAGCTAATCAGCTGTATTTGTCATCACCTTGACAGTGTTCTGAGGCTGAGCACAATCAGTATTTGTTGATCTTCTTGTAGATGCCATAAACTTGTGCCTGAGCCTCATCACCCATGGCCAGGAGGACACAGCTTTTGACATCCTGAAGACTTTCCCCACACTGCACTCTGATGGGCTCAGCGCAGACTCCCCCAACCTGGGCAACTTCTTCCTCAGACACTGTGTCAACATGGACACGGTACATGGACAAACAAATGTCACCCATTGCTCCCCTAACCTAGTATTATTACACAAACACAGACACAGGTTCACAAACTGAATTCCTACAGTATTTCAAAGAGTCGATACTTATAGCTAGCATTCATTTTAAGACATAGTTACAGTTGAATATTCATTTTGATGTTTAAATGTAATTTTTGATTTCTTTTGTGTGTGCACTGCAGTCACTGGAGAAGTTGGGCCGCTATTGCAAAGAGCTCCAGGAGTTAAATCTGCATGCTGTGCCACTCAGCTTCACTCTGTTCTGTGCTCTGGAGACCCAGAAGTCTGGTACAGCACATACTTTCATTTACTTGCATTTAGAGAGACCTTTACATCCACTTGCACACAGATGTGTCTTCGCTCACTGTTTCCTTACACACACTCATCTATGTGCATTTGGTGAATTGTGAATACAATATTAAGACAGATATTTAGCTGCAAATTGTATCAAGTTAGTGCAGTGACGGGAAACTGGAAAAGGAATTTAACTGAATTATTATTATATTATTTTATTTTTTGCAGGTATGTCTTTAGAGCTGATGAAGATGTTGAAGGAGCAGGACTTACCCATAAGGCCTCACTACTTCTGGCCCCTCCTCACTCAGCATGTGAAAGACAACAACACAGCTGGTACACACACACACACACACACACACACACACAGCTTTTTTATTTTTATCTAAGCTTAATGTGCTGATTTTGGACCTTTTGTTGAATAGCTGTGAGTTGTTCAGATGTTAGCAGTCTCAAATATGCGTTTCTTTTTTATTCACACCTTAAAGACGATGATTACATTTAAGCTTAGCTTGTTATGTATAAAATTCCTTCTTTGTCATATATAAATATTCCCCCAAATTTTCCAAGAGAAGTCTCTTATTTGCATCGTGTGCTTTAAGAGAAACAAACCATAAAACCCATTTTTACTCTTCAGGTTTTGAATGAATTACTTTATATATACTTCTATCTTGTGCTTAAGCTATCCCCTGGATGGCAGCAGCTTTAGAGAGTCCAGTAGATCTTGAAATAGAACATAGCGAGTTGTCGTGAGAAGCTTGTAGACCCTAAAGCCACTCCAGCCTCATGTGAACAAGCTCATGTGTATGTGAGAACCTAATGGGTGCTATGAATCCCCAAGAAGGAAAAATGTGCCTACAAACTCCCCCAACCTGGGCAACCTCTTCCTCAGACACTGTGTCAACATTGTTTGTGCATCCAGTCTGAAATGGAGAAGGTTTTTTTTTTTTTGGTGGGCATGATATTAGCAGTTTATAGGCATGTGTGTTATTTTTGTGGTGTAGGGGGGATTATGACTTCCTCAGTCCTCTGTACCAGAAAGAGCTTTTAAAGGAGTGTTTCCCTCAAATATTAATGCCCCACAGAGTGGTCCAACTGGGACAGATTACACTGGGCTGGGGCAGTCAAGGGCAAAGAGGTCTGATCCCTGCGTGAGAGAGTTAGAGCAGGAAGAGATGAAACAACACATACATACACACTTATTCACAAACGCACGCATGCAGGTCTCCCTGGAGAGCTCTAGGAATAGATCGCAAAGTTTAGAAGACGTCCTGACTCCCCATGTCAGCGACTTTGGACAGATGAGCCTTCAACCAAAAAGACACTCTGACTTTCAGAAAGTGCGCTCAGACATGAATGTCCTCTTCCTGATCTCCAAATTCTGGCCTCTTGTAGCCTCCTGGGTGCACATCTACAGTACATTTTTTTTTTACTAATCAATCGTGGTTTTGTTTTTTCTTTTATTGACTGAAGGCCACAGGCTAAAAGATGAGTACAGTAAAGCTTTATAGTCCCTGAGAATAGATTACAGTTAAGATAATAGTTGCCAGTGTCTCGCCAACAAAATTATCTTTGTCATCATTGAAAAGATGAAATTTCCGACAGTAAATCTGGCATTATGGCATTTTGCGCACAAACTGACTGTATTTATGGTATAGCTGACACTGTATTAACTATGCAGACACTGCTGAAAGAAGAAAGCGGTGCAAAGTGTATAAGGATGATCACCTTTGCCCCATGGCAGGGGGCACCTTGTTGGGGACACTGGGGGGGGGGGGGGCTCAGTAGCCTGAAGCATCTCCCTTGCACATGCAAACACACATGCATGGATGCACACACTGAGGCTGAGGGGCCAGGGGTCATTTTGCTCCAGTGGCTGTCCTCCAATCCTTGTTTCTCAGCTCAATTCTTCACCCAAATATCCCTCTGTCCCTTGTTCTTTTGCACATTTTTTTCATCAAAGATCTGTGTTCAACCCACAATTCCCAACAGATGGCTGTAGATACCTGTAAGGTTTTCATACACCACACTTGACGACTCATGACGTTCACATAGCTGATTTTACAAGACAAAGGCATTGGACACAAGTTCGATTATGTCACTCAAATAGCAGCCATATTTTTAAAGAGTTACTCAACACCAGGCTGGAAAGCAGTGTTTCACTGCAATGTCTGGTTGAAAGTTTCAAGCCTGTTTTACCTCTGACCACACGCAAGTCAAGTGTGTTTTATTGCACCTGTGACCACACCCAGTAGTGAGGTCATGGGGTCCTGGAGTACACTTTACATCACTGCAGCGAAGTGAGAAGTTAAACCCTCTTTAATATTAGTCTCGCTACCCATTTTTAGTATTACATCACACACAAACTGAAGCAATATTAACAATAGTGTTTATTTTGTTTCTGTTAAAAAGGCTGATATTACAAGATGAAATAATAAGAAGTGTGTTTGTAATTTTACAAGAACAACTTTTAAAAATTCAGGTTATGTTCTGAGGCGAATTAAAAGATTTTTTTTTTCCCACTTCTGATAATGAAGTAGCAAGCACAGTTCATTTACATGTCGGGCAGATAATCTCTTGTGCCATTGTTTTCACTGAATGAGTGGCTGGACACGAGGCAGTGCTTTTCTACTGAGCCTTCAGCCCGTGTCGGTCGCTTGTCCAACACTCAGTGGAAAACTGGTATTCATGTCTTAAAGTGTGTCTTCTCTGTCTGCAGCTTAAGACAGTTTAATGGCTTAGCACGTGCGGCTTAGTGGAATATTTCTGTTCCCATATTTCTGTCTCTGCTGAAGGAAATGGTTATTTTCTTTCCCTTGTTTTTGTCAGCGATGAGCTTGTGGGGGAAATCGTCTCAGTGACAGATAGCCGGCATTTGGAGACTTGTCAGAATTCACAACTCATTATGAATGTACCCTGTCAAATACGTACAGCAAGCAGCTTGGCTTTTAAGTGCTTTATTTATGCTGAGCTCTGGCTCTCTCTTTGGGTTTTTTTTTTTTTTTTAGAGTGATTAATAAATGATGCATTTTTCTCCTGTCAACTAATTGACAGCTTTTGAGCTGGAAGGGAGGAGAAACTGGTTAGACCCTTTGTGGTGATGGTGCAGATTGACTTCTCTGTGTGGTCCAGACAGATTCTCAGTTTGAATAGTGAGACGCTTCAGCGCCTGGCTTGGCAGCATGAAGAAGAGGACTAGACATGAGTTTAAACATGCACAACCACACACACAGACACACACACACACACACACAGACACATACTCTTACTTAAATTCCGTAACCGCATAGTCTCAAAGCCACACAAATACATCAGACGGCATCCATTTAGTTATTGCTGTGCAGAAAGAAAGAAGGAAGGACGGAAGGAAGAAAAGTGGAGAAACTTCTCTTTTGCTCACACACTCGCTCATTTCCGACGGTGTTAGCCTTAACCCTCATGAATGATGCAGCCTCTCTTTTTTCTCCTATCTCCCTCCTGCTCTCTCTCTCTCTCTCTCTCTCTCTCACACTCATTGGCTGCAGGGGGTGTGTGTGTGGGTGTCCACATTTGTGAGGGAGGGTGGGGGCTTTTGTGGGGGCAGTGCAGGTGATGTGACTGATGCGGAGTGACTTGATTTCATGTAAATGCAAGCGCTCTGAGGGAATTCACTTTGGATTACACGCCCCACTGTGCACGGCCCATGAAATATTAAGCGCCGTGTCACTTTTTGTCCACAGGTGTCACTAGCGGGCAGAGAGGCCGGAGCCGTAGAATTGGAGGAGGGCAACGGAGGAGGGATGGGGAGGAATAAGGAGAGGAGGGGGGAAAAAAGTTCCCTTTGCCTTTTGATGAGGTGTGGATTTGGCGGGTTTAGCGGAAGCATATGCTGGCCCGTACTTCCCACCTGCCGCCAGCTAGTCACCGCTTGTCAGTCCTCGCGACGCAGCGCGCTCTTATCACTTCTGACACGGTGGAGCAAGAAAGAGAGGGAGGGGAGAGGGAGGGGAAACTGCAGAGCAAGGGAGTGTTTTTTGGCCTTGTGTGTTTTGGGTGATGAGAGATGTAAAGGCTCCCTTGTTTAGTCTGCTTTCCTTCCTGGCTGCGCCCTCCTCCCACGTCCGACTCTTATTTGTGTGACCTCATCTTCAACCTTTTCACTCTTTCACTCTTTCTTCAATGCAGCCCTATCTGTCAAATAGAGTGGGCTGGATTAAAGAAGCACTGCCACAGCAATCTGTAATGCAGTCCTCCATGAACTCTATTGTAGCTCCAGCTGGGATAATTGTTGGGGCAGGAGCCAAGCATCACCTTGATTAAAAGGGAAAAAAAATGAAGCGAGTGAGGACGAAATTGCAGCTTTTCTTGCCTCATAAAATGGAAATCTTCTTGTACCCTCTTATGACAACCCGTCATTGCCTCGCAGCAAACAAAGTCTACCTTTAGAGAGTCATAGACACAGAGAGATGGTGAGACAGATGGTGTTGGAGGAGAAAGAAAAGGAGAAGTGACGGGTACTCATGTCCAAGGACGGGAGGAGATGACAGCGACCGGTTCACTCCACTCCTCTTTTCCTCTCTTTTCTCTGTCCTCACTTCTCATCTGTGACAGTTAACCTGAAGACATGAATCTGATGATGATATCTTGTGACCACTGCCATGCTTAACTCACTACTTTGATACTTCTTGCCCGGATAGCATGTCAGGCTTTATGCTGACCAACATGGAGAGGCCTCTACTCTTCTCAGTTCTCCTCTGTGCCCAATCTTTATTTAAATTGTTCAGACAGGGGAGAACGCAAAGAGGGGTTACACACATATGAGGATTACGGAGTGATAAGTAAAAGACCTAGAGGGAGAACAGTACAAATGACCCCACATAATATCACACATTATTTTGTTTTGCATCTTCACTGTTTTTCCTCATTTATTCTCATATCTGTTTTGGTGTAGTTCTCCACATTTCAGGTTTTGACAGGTTAGCTGAGTTTCAAGGCACCTTAGTTTGAGTTGCATCCAGCATGTTCATATTGTTAGACCATGGAGACCCCATGCGGGATGGACGCCAGTGTCATGTACCTTCACATAGCAGTCATGGAAAGAAGCTGAGGTGGTTGGGAGGAACCAGATTGAATCAGTTTTCTCCTCACTGTCATTACTAAGTCAATTAAGACCACATAGACATCATTGCAATACTACTGTACTTCCTCTTTCTCTTTCTGGACTTCCTGGAGTCTTGTCGTCATAGTGACTTTGCCAGATAACCAGTGGATTTTTGTACGGATTAATCAATGTTAATTAGTGAGCTTTAGAGGTGCTGGTAGGTGGATTTTGTTTCCTTCGGACAGAGCCAGGTTAGCCGTTTCCCCCTGTTTCCAGTCTTTGTGCTAAGCTAACATAACCCGGCTGCAGGCGATATCTTCATATTTACCATACAGACATGAGAGTGGTATGTGTGAAGCTTTTTTTTTTTCCATAAAAGCTGTGCTAGAATAGTACCACTCACAGGCAAATTGATGACATTTCTTAGTAGCCTGACTTATTACTGCTTAGCTAAGACATGCAGTGACTTTGCCATAAGCCTGTAAATAAAAGGAGTGAAAACTGAGCAAAAACAGCCTCGGGGTTCAAAGGGTTAAAAGCACTTGGTCACAGACTTGACTTGCAAAAAAACACACAAACATGCATGTTGGACAACCGAAAAGTGCTGATGATCATGAAAGCTCACGTGCGGAGTCAGAAGGCCGGCTTATACATTTATACCTCCAACTCTCCATTCACTTGTTTTCTGTCTGTCTGGCTCACCGTGAAATTGATTATGGATTATTCAGGAGGAAAGCAGGTGCTCCCTCTCTTCTTTCATAAAAAAAAAGGCTGGATGAAAGCGATTAGGGGGTAAGAATGGATGGGCGGATGGCAGAACGGTTGGATCCTCCATTGAGAAGAAAGAGGAAGATCGCCTGTTTACTTTTCTTGAAAGCAGGGTAGATGGATAGTGAGAGGGGAAGGCTGGATGGATGGATGGATGGAGTGGTTCAGGTAGCCTTACCTTGGATAATGCTGCCCCAGCCGCAGGTTTTAATGGCGTATAAAAGCCCAGGGCTCATCTTTTATTCAGCTAAAGAGAGAGACTGCCAGGTGAACACATATGTCCCAAGAGGATGAAGAAACACAGAGCCGTATATATATATATATATATATATGTGTGTGTGTGTGAGATTCAGAACTTGAGTGGAGAGTAAATACACACAGCATCTTGAGGTGTGTCAACTCAAGGAAGCACTTTAGAGTAGTTTGCTGAAGTCCGCATGAGAACGAGGTGTATTGGTACACTGGATGCAGTCATATATAGCATATAGATGCATCTAAAACCGCATAGCAACACACACTGAGAATGAACACACCCGTGTATGCCCTCATTTAGGCCCATGTCCTATGTGGCCACGCTCCCAGACATATGCAAAGTGTTGCAGTACCTCCTTCGTAGGAGCACACACTCACAAACACACAGGCTCTTGCGGGCACATTGAGAGTGTGTGAGTGGCTGTTCCATATGCATGTGGCTGTTTTGGCCTCCTTCCCTGGGGCAGGACCTCGGGGCTCTGCTGGAGAGCAGGGTGATGGTGCAAGGGTCCACTTCAGGCCGAGTGCGTGTTTATGTACACGTATCCTCCAGTCCAAGGTAGAGAGGGAAGCGGCCATTAGCATTTTGTCGATGGACTGTGTGTGTGTGTGTGGTGGTGGGGGGGTGTCTGGTGATTATTTAACTAGAGCGTTGAGAGAAGGTATGTGCCAGCTCATTTCTTAGACCCATATTTAAACGGTGCTCGCACTTCTCTACAAAAAGGTCTGTTTGCACAAACTGTTGTTTTTCTGAATTTTTGGGGATACACATACAAGAAAGTAATCTCATACTCACATGATTTTGTTTTATTTTTGATTGAAATGTCACAAATATTCTTAATTACATCTGCTGCTACACAAACACCAACTTATTCAACTTGCATTCTCGAGGAAATAAATGATGCGAAATAAAATGCTGAAACAATTAATGTGATGAATGAGAAGTTAGTTGAAGGAAAATTAAGCACCAACTTAGAGAATGTATTAATCATTTAAGTTATTAAGTACATGTGCAAAACCTGCACTAAAATTTGCTCTGCTTTATATCATAGTAAATGGAATATTCTGTGGTTTCCGAATATTGGTTTGAAGACACCAACTTGGATTCTGGGAACTCATGATGGGCATTTTCTCACTATTTTCTGGCATTTTCTAGACTCAAAATTGTATCTATTAGTCAGAAATATTAATTTATGATTAAAAAATATAATTGTTCATTGCAGCCCTGATCTCATACTCATTTTGTGTTTTGGTTTTGTTTTGGCTGTTGAGACACATTTCATGAATATTCTCAAGTACCTCTGTCACTACACAAGAACAAACAGATCCACAAAAAGTTGATATTACTTAATGTGTGTGTGTGTTTTAGGTATGCTTGAGATGCTGAAGAGCATGCAGGAGCTCGGGGTGTCCCCTGATATCGAGACTTTATCCAACTACGTCCTCCTTCTCTTCCCCAGCTTGACAGCATCTCGACAGGCCCTCAAGGTGATCCATAAGGTCAAGGTGTGTTTAAATGTGGCTGGTGTGCATTAAAAAGATTTTGCTGACATAAAGGTGATTTCTCTCTGTTCAGGATGCAGGTATTTCTGTGGATTCTGAGGGCCTCTTGTCTTCAGAGGTTCGCACGGTGGCTGTTAACAACCTGGCTGAACTTTACACCCTATGTAAGCACACACACACACGCGCACACACACTAACACATTCCAAAGAAGCTCTACTGCATCTTGAGCACCCATCGTCATAAAAATCGCTGCTTCGCCTGAGGGCTAATTGGACCAGCGTTCACACGCACGCACGCACGCACACACATACACACACTCGCTCCTCTGTGCTCATCAGGCCTTTTAAGAGATTAGTCTGTGTGAATATGTAAAGAGCAAGAACGAGAGGCGCCTTAACCGGCAGAGGGATGAGTTAGAGGAGGCTGTTACATAATGGATGACTCTTCCTGTTTTCTGTCTTTCATCTCGTTTTAGTCTCAAACATCCATCGTTTTCACATACGTCACTCTGTTTCGTCTTTATGTATTTCAGTGTCCAATGGATCCCCCCCCCCCCCCACATGAAGAATGTTTTCAGTTTTTTTTCAACATTTCATATATTTCTCCTCGCTATGCAATATTGCCATAAACACAGTGCACCCTCAAAAATGTTTATCAAGAAAAAAAATGCCAAATGGTTGCTGCTTTTTTCTGTTGTATGTCATTTGTAAATTGAACACTTTTGGGTTTTGGTCACACAAATCAAAGATGTGACCTTGGGCACTGGAAACTGGTGATGGGCATTTTTCACAATTTGTCAACATTTTATAGATTAAACAATTTATTCATTAATTTGATTCCCACCACTGCCTCTCACACACAATCTAAAAAATAATTAGTAGAGTTTTCAAATATGAAAATAGTCGTGCAATTAACTGCAGCCCTGGGAATCTTATTCACTTTATTTCTCATTATAAGCTACATAGATCAATCCACATGAAGACAAGTTATTGCTGTCTTTTCTCTTTCTTTCCTCTCATCACTTCTGTTTGTCACCTCTCTATTTTCCAGTGTCGGATCCCTCCTTCCCTTCGTTGGAACTCAGCATTTTCCGAGGCAGCCTCATCCAGGGCTTCAGAAAGTGAGTCAATTAGCCCGTCGTCTATTTATGTCTTTATGTGTTCTCCATAATTTGATATTCCATATTTCTCCATATTTTGCCTCATAAGTCCTGACTGACTGACTGGTTTTAGGGAGGCCTGTAGCACTATGGAGGTCACTGTGGCATATGCTATGACTATGACATGTGCAGCCTATCACACCATCTACAGCGTCTGTGTGTGTGGGCAGCTGCAGGGAAAAACACTCCATCACACACACACAGACACGGGTGCCTCATGCATATGGAGGCCGTCATCCCTCAGCTCTCGCCCCAAAGCACCGTGGGAGATATGTAAATTACCAGATGCCCACCACTGCCCCTCATACCCAGACCCCCCTACTGATCTCACTCTCTCTCTCACACACACATGCAGAGTTAGCCTTAGGACCAGGGTCTGACTTGTGGGCTTCTGTTGAAGGGGTGTTTATGAATATTTACAGTTTAACACTACACACTCGCACAAAAACACTCCGGCCCCTGAGCGAGGCTGGAGGTGAGTCAAAAGAGAAAAGTGCTGACTTCTCTGCAGGGACCAAAGTTATTTCTTCTACTAAAAAGCCAAAATATGCTCAGTTGAGCTTTAACTTTGAGCTTTCCATTCAGCCAGTACATTCTTTGTTGTACCTGATGTGTTAATCAACTCAGTGGATGTTGATCATCATTCTTCCCAGGAATGCAACGTATGCTTTTAAAAAATCGTTTGTCTCTTCATCTCATCTTTTTTTTTTTTTTTTTTTGAAGGTCATAA
Source organism: Macquaria australasica (assembly GCA_005408345.1). Lineage (NCBI taxonomy): Eukaryota > Metazoa > Chordata > Actinopteri > Centrarchiformes > Percichthyidae > Macquaria > Macquaria australasica. The sequence continues at coordinate 505,638 of SEMN01000329.1, forward strand.
AATCAATAGTTGCATTTGACATCATGCTCTTGGCAGCATATTTTTATACTATTTAGTTCAAGGATGTGAAAATAATGTAAGAAGAGTAAAATACTTCTTTTTTCTTTTAAGTTGAGAGATTTGCTGTAGCTTATACACATACAAGGATAACAGGGGTAGTAAGAGCAGATGCACGATTGCAGCAATAGAGTTTTAGCTCATCTCAAAACCACAAATAAATGTAGATTACCAGATTTTTTTGTACTTGTCTTTGTGTGTGTGTGTGTGGGTGCCTTTCTAGATATTTTAAATCAGTGTATTCACTAATTGTTTGTCCGTCCTTTTTGTGTCTGAATCCACTTCCTCTCCTCCATTTGCTTTGCTCTCTTTGCATTAACACACACATACACACACCTACACACTCTTCTGACTATTGGGTTGCCTGACAGGGTCATAATTGGGCTTGTCACTTGGGGAGTGTGTGTATGAGCGCCGTGTCATTGCAATGTGGGACCTGCCCCTGTCAAAGACAAGGTCAGGGGATAATTTAATCATTAAAGACCTCTTCTTCTCTCTTCTCTTCTCCACCAACTAGCTGACAACGCCAGAAATGTCACACGTTGTCATCATTTAGTGTGTGTGTGTGTGTGTGTGTGTGTGTGTGTGTGTGTGTGTGTGTGTGTGTGTGTGTGTGTGTGTGTGTGTGTGTGTGTGTGTGTGTGTGTGTGTGTGTCGTGGTTTCCCAGGCTTTTGTAGTGCTGTCTTTCCTCTCGTACTGTGGGACTGAGAATGTCAAACTGAAAAATCCGTCGTTGTTTCTTGCCGTGTTGTATTGTACTACACTGTCAATTCAGTAGCTATAGCAACATGACACTGTCAGTATTATGGTCGCTTAAATCAATTCACATTTGCTGTCAGAAAATGAATGTATTAATTTAAACTAATTTATCGCAAATATTTTTTTACATTTGAAAACTCCTAATTCAATATATAGTGTGTAGGGAATTGGATATTCCAAAATGGGGAAAATCTTAACGAAATAGATGATTTTAAACTCCTAATGTATTCTAAAAGATTTAAAACAATATTCACATCCTATGTCTACCTGATGTTTTTATCTAGAGCAACTTGAAACAAGTGCAACAGCAGCTTAAATTTAAATCCCTAGTTCAGCAACAGTACAAGCAATCGACAATAAGGAGAGCGTATAGTTTAGAGACATTTCGCGCTATTGTGATTTGACAACTTTCAACTTTAGAATGATCATTTATGGTGAAAAAAATGGCGAGGAAAAGAGTAAAAACGAGAGCTAAGCAGAGTTTGTAGGGCTTGAGTTTTCTCATGAAGCGTGCATTGGAAGAATTGGAGAATAAATCCGTCTTGGAAATGTGTGTGTGGTAAAGGTGCTTCTTTAAGAGATGCACATTAACCCTGACATGTTGGAGTCCTGTTGACCCACTGTGGTGCATGTGGACTGGGTGCTCATGTCTTGTCCTCTACTGCCCCCTGCAGGTCTGCTGATGTGGAGAGCATGGTGAAGGTAAGTCATGAAAGCGCTCACATTGTTTGAGTGTCAGTGGAGAATCATATGGCAGTAACAGACAAACAGGTTTTCTAATTTTGAAAATAATTTAGCAGCTGAAATTGATACAAAGTGCCTAAATGTAAAAAAGAGAAGGCTTTATGAAGACAGAAAGTTAAATTTAAACCTAACTGCTTTTTTTTTTTTCAGTATTTGAGTCGCTGGGGAAATCTTCAGCTGTCTATATGATGGCTTATACCTTACAACAAAATAGCTATGATAACCAATTTACTCACCATCTGCTACATACCGAGTTACATTTAGGAAGAATACACAATACGACAAACGCCATCTGCTGCCTTTTATCCAAATCTCCTTATGGCACACTGAGCATATAAATAAAGAAATGTTTAGGATGGATATTCAGCTTGAGGCAAATTTAGGCCAGATGGTTTGAAAATATAAAAACACACAATTCATTCACACTACAAAATGTAGTAGTTTAAAGATTAAAAGAAAAATAAATAATAAAGAAAGACACAAGGGTTAGGGTTAAAAAGAAAGAAGAAATGTTTAGGATGGGCTCACCTATGGGGCAATTTAACCCCTCACCCTGTCTGTGGTGATGTCATTCTTTGCACTGTGTAAGATCTCCTCTCAGATTTTAAAGTAAAATCATTGTCCCATTGTTTGTGTGTGTTTGTATTTAATTTGTTTTTCTTTTTTCCAGATTACTGAGCTCTTGTTCAAAGATGAGCGCTTCTCCAAGGAAAGCTCCACGCCTGCTGGTAAGGAAACATTTATACACACTGTTGTCACTGGCAAGTCAGGACAGTCCTATCTGACAGTCCTTGTATGCAAGATTTGTGTGTGTGGGTGAGAAAGAGAGAGAGAAGAGAAGAGAGGACGCCTGTGTGTGTGTATCATCCATCACGTATCAGTATTCAAATTTGCAGACTGCAGTCTCTGTCTCACCTTCCACCTATAATTCAGATGACAGAAAAATGCCCAGTGTGTAAGTGTTTGTGTGTGTGTGTTCACATTCAGTCTCAGTAGCAGAATAATGCTGACCGGCCCACTTCTCGTCATGAAGCCTGTATGTGTTTATGTCCAGGTGTGTGTGTGTGTCGGTGTGTGAGTAAAAGACCTGCTCTCTCTGTTGGAGGAAATAGAGCCTGGCTGCTGACACAGCGCTGAGTAGTAAAAAGTAAAAAAGTGTGTGTGTGACCACTGAGCAGCATCTCCGGTCTGGCTGTGTGTGTGGAGCATTAATGTCGCTCTGTGTCAGTGTGTGTGTCACAGAGAGTCCCCAGCACTGGAACTGGTGTGTGTGCTGGTGGGAGCGATAGACACTGTTATCCATGTCACATCCCATTAGATGACGTGTGTGTGTGCGGTGTGTGTGGTGTGGTGTGGTGTGGTGTGTGTGTGTGTGTGTGTGTGTGTGTGAAGTAGGGGGAAGCTGTCACTGCCAGCCATCGCACATTCACTCACACTCCAGCCCAAAAGCAGCCTCTGTCAGCAGAAAAGAAGCACAAACACACACTCTGCAGAGGTTACAGAAAAATAGTATAAATGCACAAATGGATGCAGTGACTGACACGGTGGCAAATGAAATGTATTCCCAAGACAACTGCTCACTGTGTGTGTGTGTGTTTCCATCCCGTCCAGAATCGACATCCTTCTTCTTGTACAATCTGATCGACAACATGTCAGGCAAGGAGGTGCAGGCACAGGAAGACAAACTGCAGAAATTCTTCAATCAACTACACACTCAGGTACACACACACACTGAAGTTACTGAAAACATGACACATATTCATACACTAATATATTTTATATCCAGTTCATTCATAACCTTCCTGCTTTAAAGGAGCTTACACACTCTGAGATGATTTGCAGTGTGTAATCAGACTCGGATTATTCACGACACACACACACACACACACACACACACACACTACAGAATACATGGCATCCTCCTCCCTGTGCTCCATTTCTTAATAGTGAAGGTTTGAGTTGAGGCATCCAGACATGTTGTGGAAGATTAAATCATGATTTACACTTTTCGGTCAAAGGTTACGTCTTAACTGGCCATTTGGAGTTCAGTAAAAACGGTTTCCATCAATTCAGTGAACATTTTAAATATCAGCCTTGGCAGGGCTAATTCTGACCTGCATCTGCAGAAATCACCCTCACATAAAATATCATCTTTTTTTTCATTCAGGATGCTGTGGAGTAAATATTCTGAGAGTTTATAGATCCCCCCGAAGCCCTCCATTATCAATAAGCACTCAATAAACCTTTATACTGAAAGGACTGATACTGTCTGACTGATGAGTCCTTCAGTAACAGTAATCAGCATATCAGGCTATTGAAATTCACCAGAAAGCAGAACAACATAATCATATATCAGTTTACATACTGAATAGATGTCACCTAAACATTTTACTTTCTGAATGAAATGTACCTCCTGGTAAATGTCGGTCATTTGTGTGTTCTCCATTTGAAATTTCAGTATTTCCAGCAGCACCTAACTTTTGACCTTTTTAACACAACATTCAACAGGTTCCGCTCCTGTTGTGCTAAGAGCTGATCGGTGCTTTGATGATGTTGATTTTCTTCCTCTCATTTCTCTGCAGAACATAACCATTTCAGGAAACATCTACAGAGGCATCAGGAACCTTCTGGAGTCCTACCACGTCCCAGAGCTCGCCAAGGTACAGAGCCTGACGTCCGGTCTTTTACTTTTCCCAATGCAGTTTTACTTTTGATGTTTTATCATAGAACTTTCAGATTATTGAGAGTCACTCGAGAAAAGCATCAATAGAGTGGACAAACCCAACAACCAAAGCCACAATATGACCAGATTAATGTTGTATTTGTACTAATGTTTGTTATTCTGTTGTTATAGCCCTAATGATGTACATGTTCGTTGTCATATGTTAACTTTGTGTGTGTATGTGTGTGTGTCAGGATGTGATTGCTTTGGTGGACCCCAAGGAACGATTATCCTATGGCTCTGTGTCATCTCTTTCCCGTGTCACTGTAAGTAGGACAGTGTGAGTGTGAAAAAATGCATACAAATTGTTGAAAATGCTATGAGATGCAGCATAATTAAAATTTAATGCACATGTGTATACCTGTTGGGGAAAAAAATTATCACTTGAACTTTGCTTGAATTGCACATTTGAGTTTAATTTGCTAAAAAAAAAATGTTATGAGCGCCACAATTTGCCTCATAATTTCCCTCAATACGTGTCATTTTGTAAGAATGTATTTTTCATCTGTGGGTAATTTAAACTTAATACAGAACGCACTCCGAGGAGATTTGTGTGCATGTATGACATGTATTTTGTGTCTAATAGTTCAAGCTCATGTACACACAAGGTTGTGTATGTATGAATTTGGTCATGTACATGTGTTTTAACGCCTCTCTGTCTCCATCAGGGAATTGAGGATAAGGTGGTGGCACTTGAGAAGAAATTGACCGAACTGAAAGCAGAGAACAAACCACTGAGCATTGTTCTCAAACAAGCCATCCAGACTCTCTGTGCTGAGGAGGTAGGATTTGTTTGGATAACTCACAAATCCTCATAGTTGCTTTGTCTGTGTATGTTTTAGTCCTGAGATCTGTCGTTTTGTTGTCTGATCAGAACCTGCAGCGCGCCCTCGAGCTGAAGCAGCAGTACGAGGATAAGATGTCATTCGGCGGCTACGCCAACCTCATCAACCTGTGCTGTCGCCAAGACAATGTGGAAGAGGCGCTCAACCTGAAGAGGGAAATGTGAGTGGAGCAGGATACACACACAAAGCAAGCGCTGCGACCAGTAGTAGGCCATTAAAGTTTAACTTGAGTGGTATTAGGGGAGACATTAATGCAGGGTCCAGCCGCTCTGTTGACTGGCTAAAATACAGGAAACTCTCCCCTCATCCTCCCTTGTTTCCTTTTCTTCACTCACCACCTGGTTTCAGCGTCAGACTGAACGTAAAACAGATGAGTTGCATTACTGTAAGTGGAATATTTAATTGTCTCTCGCCCTCGTTGTCTTTGTCTTCAGGAGTCGTAAGGACCCATCAGTAGCTCTGGATGCCAATAAATACATCGCACTGGTCAAGACCCTCTCCATGAACGGCAAAGTGGAGGGTAAGTTCCTCTAAGGCTGCAGCTGATTGTTTTTATCATTGGTTAGTCTGCCAATTTGTTTGATTAATCAGTCAGCCTGTAAAGTGTCAGGTAAGTGTCAGGTAAAAATGCACACCACAACTTCTTCAAGCTGCTTGTTTCCTTCAAACAACTGTCCAAAACCCAAAGATATTCAATAGCATCTTTGCTTGATGGATTTAAAACAATTAATCGATTATCAAAATTGTTCTAAATTTTGTGTCTAATTAATTAACCGACTAATCCCACCAGCTTTTGGTCTGACAGTAAGCCGGAGAAGAGTAGATCAGGCTTGAACTTAAAAGGGCCTACAGATGTGAGTTGTGTGTGTGTGTGTGTGTGTGTGTCACCAACTCTGTCACAATCTGTCTTTCTCCCTCCCTCAAACCACATTAGCTGGCCATTTTCAGAATGCTACGGTGGGTTTCCTTCAGCCCATCGAAGACCCAATTACCATCAGTTTTGCCGCTCTGCTTTTTGCACACAATGACAGGCAAAATGTTTCCCTTGTCTGTCCTCACCTCCTCTCTCCTCCCCTTCGCTCTCTCTCTCTGTCTTCGCCTCTGTCTCTCCATCTGACCCTCTCTCCCCCGCTCTGTCTCGAAGCGTGTCATTCTCTCATTCTCCCCCCCTCACACACATCCGCGTCAGTGAGAAATGAGAGAGGGGGAAAATTATAGGACTGTGTGTATTTTTCCAGAATTATTGAAATCCGCCTTGATGCTAATGGCAGATCATGTCCGCCGAAGTGCTTGAGCATTTCTCACACACACACACACACACACACACACACACACACACACACACACACAGGGACACGCAAATTTGCATGTGAATTCAAGCAAAATGCATTTGGTGGGCACCATGGTTGGTGTGTCCATTTGTGTGTGTGTGTGTGTGTCGGGGTGTGTATAGGCAGCGCTAACGCATTTGCCATTAGCCAGAGTGTGCATATGGAGGGGACGCTTGTCAGCCACATTAGCACACATGGCTAACCTTGATGTTAGCCTGTCCCCACCCAGACGCTGGTCCGCCTGGCTCCTAGCAAACACCAGGCCCAGCTGAAGATCATGTCTCCTGGCATCTCGCTTTATTTCTCACCCTCTCTAATGGCTTTGTTGTTTTTGCCCTTGGTTCAAAGCCTTCCATCCCACCTCGCCAGGGAACTTTGTTTTTATCTTACTTTACCGTTTTGACTTTATCCTTATGTCACCTTCCTTCTACCAATACTCTTTTACAGTTCTTTATAATTACTTCCTCTTCTTCTCACCAGTTAATTTTCCTCTGCTGCTCACTCCTCATCTGCATCACGGTCCTTTTTAATCTTCACATCTATCTTCACATCTGTCCATACATCCATCTGTCTAACCTTCCATCTCTTTATTTGTGCGTTAGGGTGCAAAAACAATAGCAACACTGTTATCCAGTCATTTTCACAAAATATATTGAATTTACATCTTCCATGTTAGCCATGAATGTAAAACAAAGACAAAAATGTAAATGTATAGTATCGACATTTGTATCAAGCTCACCTTTGTTATCAACAACAGAAACGGTACATAAAACAGTACAAAACAGTACATCGTATAGAGGTTATGTGTGAATCTATTTTTAAATTAGCATAACTTTATCCACGTCATTGTTGCCATCCATACCAACGATAATCAATATAATGATCAACTTGTTTCAGTGTTACTGTGAATAGTTGTTTTTTTAACTTTAACCTCTTGGCAGACACAAACCATATGCATCAAAAAGTTTCTATATAATTTACACAATTGCACATACAGGTTTAGGTTAACCAGTTTTCATCGTTGTAGGGATGCAGTAATTGTTTCCACTGCCGACACCAGTGCCAGGTGCTAAACTTAACATGCTGAACACTGTAATGTCACACAGTTAGAGGCAGTGGAAAACAAATTAAAGTAAAGTAAAATCCAGTATTCTTCACTGTAAAAATGTAAAAGAAAACAAAATAAAAGCTGCTCCTAAAAATTTAGAAAATGTTTGTTTGACCTTGCTTTGGCTTTAAATATTTTCCAACTTAAGAAAGCTTGCTGATACGAATACCATATTATTAGATCACCTTTTTGTATATCCCATACCAGAATGAGTGCATCCTTTTTAATCTATAGATCCTGTGACCCAGAGAACGTGTCATACGCGTCAACATGGGCTTCAGGAGCCTGAACACCCCCTTACCCCCTTACCTCCTCCTACCTTCGCTTCTCTCCTCCACTTTTTAAAATACACCTCTCTTCTATCACCAGGCGTCTCTTTGACCTGCCCTTGCCCCTCTGCCTCCATCTGTCCATCCTCCCACTTTGGTAAACACAACTTGTTCTGGATTTAGGTGGTCCTGGACTCGTCTTTGATGCTCTCTCTCTGTGTGTGTGTGTGTTTTGGGAAAGAGACATCACTAGCAGTCAAGTCATGGAACATTAGATGAACCATTGGGCTGTGTGATGTTTGTTTACCTGGCTTGTCTGCCTCCCCATCTTTTGATGTGTGTGTGTGTGGTCTGGCTCGCTTTGCTGGCCACGATGCTCGGCTGAGCAGATGGATATGCATACTGGCTAAACGGAAGGATACGGGGAGAGATGGAGGGGGAACGAGCGGGGTGGGGAGGGTGTTTGGACGGTGGACGAAGCGATGTTAGCTGGTGTACCTCCATTTGGGCAGATCAACTCCAAGCCATTGGTCTCTGTGATTAGCAGGTCTGTCAGAATGTGATGGAGGGAGGGAGGGAGACATGGAGAGAGACACAGATAAACAGTACAGACTTGACAACAGGTCAGGTCATTATAGGGCAATTGTTTAATATTGATACCGCCATCTGTGATTGGATTGTTTTTCCCCTGTAACCCTCGTTCAAGCATTTTAGTGTTTTTATGTTAGAAGTTGTTCATGCTTTTGTTTAAAAGTTACCAGAGATACTTTTGTTAATGTCACCTTTATGTTAGTTAATGCCTGGAATGCCAATACAGTGCTCAATTAAAGTTGTTGATCTTAATTGTATAATTTTCAGTCCGTTTCTGTTGGTTAATCAACTAAAATACATCATAGTAGAAGAAAAGGGAAGCAGGAGCTACTGGCTTTTTGAATGTCCACTACTGTTTTAATGTTGCAGCCCTTTAGGATCCAGAAATTAATATTGCAATGGTGATTAAAGTGTGATACATCATCACACTAGTTACAGAGAACCCAGTAACTTCGAGGTTTGCTCTTCCATTCTTCATGGCTCTTGGCAAGCCCTCATCCAGCTAACCAAACTTATCCCTCTGACAAGCTTCATCCCCGTCTCATTGTCCTCCCTTTAACTCCCCCCTGTTTAGCAGTGTCTCCTCCATTGCCAGCCACCCCTACTCCACCCTTCCTTCCTCTATTTTCCTTGTCCCATTAAATCTGTGACAGCCTTTGGTTCCCATCGCCATAACAACTGGCACAGAGAGGTGGAGAGATGGAGAGACAGACTGAAATTAGGATGCCAAAGCACTCACCAGTGGCCCTGTCCCTCAGCCCACAAGTGTGTGTGTGTGTGTGTGTGTGTCTGAATGCGTGTTCCCAGTAGAGAGCAACACTCCTGTTTGAGGGCTTGTGTTATATTACCAGCTATGAAGGTGTTAGTATCATTAGACCCACATTTGTTCACTTTAGCTTTATTTGCTTTTCGGCGTTTGTCGCTGCGTTTGCTGCTATTTTCACCAACGTGAGGAGCAAGGATTTTTGTTGAGTGAATTTTAAACAAGGTACCACTATTGCCCTGCAGTTGGAGGACTGGCTTGATGCACATTATTCAAATATATTCTGTGTCTCTGCATCTCTCCATCTCCTCCCTTCCTCTTGGTCATGCTGTATAGATTAGTGTCTGTGGTGGAGAGCGGCTGTATCGCTGTCAGCCCATTAGCAGCTGTCTAAATAGACAGTAAACGCATCTTAATTACCTTACCCTGATACACCACGTATACACACACACACACACACACACACACACACACACACACACACACACACTCCCTTTTCACCATTTAGCCCCTAGTGTTGGCCAGATGGGCGCGTGGCCCAGTAAAAAGCCCTCCATTACCGGCTGGGCTTGACCAAACTGATCCACCCCTCAGCCCGCTTACCGGGGTCTCACTGGGGCCACGACGGGCCCTTGTCGCCACATACCTATAATTTAGCCCCCCAAGTGCTTTCTACATGGCCACAGCAAAAAGCCGGCCTCCATTGTAGGGGTCCGGTAATTGTAGTCTCGTTTAGAAAACCGCAAGTAGCAATTAGCGCAGAGTTGGCATTATACGGGGTTGGATTTGCATCCCCGCTGGGTGCAAAATGCTGTTTTAATATGGGTTTGTTTTCCCCACATGGAATTAGCTAAAGGGGCTTTTTATCATATTCACACACCCTACTCTTCTCCCAGCCAAGCTCTGCCCACCTCTCGCTTTCTGTCTCCTCATCTCTCTGTATTATCTCTCTTTCTCCTCATCTTTTGTTCTTTTCATCCGTCCTTTCATCTTTACTTCTAAATCCCTCTGACCGTGACTTCATCTTTTGATTGAGAGTCTCACACTCTCACCTCACCAAAGCATCACACATGTTGAGAATTGTAGGAACAAGTGTTACTGATGTGAACATTTCTTCACATTACCATTTTCTGTCTTTAACTGTCTTTCCCTCCATCACAGAGGCGGTGGATATCCTGAAGGAGATGAAAGAGAAGGGGGTGGTGATGAATGACACAAACCTCACCTTGGTCTTTCACACGCTCAACAGCGTAGTGGCCAAGGGTGGCGCCCCCGTCATCCGACGGCTGCAGGACACCATCTTCACCCTAGGACTGGCCAAGCCCACCGCCAATCTCTGCTCACCCCTGGTTACTGCCTACCTGGACAGGTAAAACAAACTCTGACTGTGTTATAAATCACACAGATTCATACAATTATGCAAACACACTTTGGCCATGCAGATACAGATATATGTTTGTTTTATTTCTATGGCTGAAGCTCTCCACTAACCAGCCAACCAGCTCACTTTTGTTGTCAGATTTGTGTCTTTATCTGCCAAATCCAGTTGCCAGGTGTGTGTATGTATGTGTGTCTCAATGAGTCACTCATCCCTCCCTATGATCATAGCTGAGGTTACATTCTGGGTCAGCGATTCAGACAGAGAGAGGATGTGGAAATTGCTCATTTTTGTGTGTGTGTGCGCGCGTAGTGTTAGAGCCAGGTTTTGTTTGTTTGAGTATTCGCCAGCTGCAACCTCTCCCATGAGCCCCCACCCCTGATCTCCCGAAACACCCACTGCTATACTCCAAGGTGTAAGTGTGTGTGTGGTGAGAGATGGCCATCAATGCTTCTTCCCATAATGCAAATATGCAAATGAGCGTTACTAAACACTGGCTGTGGGGTCACTGGTATTGCCCCACCCCTCAACTCTATTCAATATGTGTGTGTTATTCTGTGTGTGTGTGTGTGTGTTCTATTTGTCAGAGCAGCTTTTAAGTAGATCAACTCATTAGCATGTTAATTATGTACAGAGCACTAATTGCTGGATTTACCACAGCCACGCAGTGCTCCGTTAGGGGCCTGCCACTACACAAACACACACACGCCCTGCACATGCTTTCATACACACTGTTTACCTCTAGTGTACATGCTGTATGCGGTAGAGGTAGACCTTTGCACATGAAACTTGTGCACACTCAGACATGCTCAGATGCTCACACACACACCGGTGCTCCCCTGCCGCTGTTTGTTTTGCTGTAAGTCTGGTCTCTGGCACAAACAGAGTTTCCAGGTTCACTCGTTAATCACTGCCTCTGTGAGATTAGCAGGCTAATTTACTCCTGGGTCATCAACAGCAGCCAAAACACACACACACACACCAGCTTACCACAGCCCTGTTCACAAATCAAGTGCCAGTTGTACTTCCTCCAAATGATACTGCATTGAACACACACTAATGAACAAGCTAGCTGCTGGTATTCTAGCATCATCTGTCTTCTGTTATTGGTACATTTGTGTGTTTTTAGCTGACTGGTAGTCAAGGCCTGATGTGCTGATAAAATTTGTTTGACAGAGTGGTTCACTTTGTGTTTAGCCTAAATAAACAGCAGCAACATATTTATTTAAGTTCTTCTCTTTACCAACTTAGATTTTAGCAGATTGATCCCTGCAGGAGTGAGATAATGACTGAATGGCTCATCTCTACTCTAAAACATCGGTTTCAGGCACTGAATAGCCTTGAAAATGGTTTGATGAATAACAGGTTAACAAATGAAACTTCCTGTCAATAAGTCTAGCGTTGTAACTACAGCTTTGCCCCTTCACAGAATCATAATGGAGGCTTTTTTAAATTTGCTTTAGTTTTCATTGGCATCAACAAAATGACAAGAGATATGTAAGGCTGTGATAATCTCAGCCTTTTAACCCTTAGTGTTAAAAGGCTTTTTGGAAATAAATAATGGTATACATTTGTCTCGTGTGAAGATGCATAAGAAGTGTGAAATAGTTATGGAATTTAAAGCGGATTTAACATGTAGTTCCAGCAGTGGTTCAGCCAAGCCTCAGGGCAGGTTTGAGTACCACAACACTTGACTTTTGCGCTCCAGTTGAATCTATCTCCTTGCTCTATTCTCCTCTTTTGAAAAAAAAATCTTTTATCTTCATCCGTTCGTCTCCACCTCTTCATTCCGTCAGAGGACAAACAGACAGTCGGGAGGAGGAGGGACATAGGGAAGCGGTAAAAGAGGACAAAGCAGACATCACTCCCGCCTGCACCCGTCTCATCGCTGCGTCAGTGCTAATGACTTAATGAACACTTCTCCGGCAGATTAGCCCTTGACAGCCCATCATATGCGCCGCCCCGTTAGCCTTCATGCCCGTCCGCTCAGTGTTGTGTGTGCTAACCTGCTACCACGCTAGCTGGCAGGTTGCTCAGATTGCCGCATCCTTATGGAAGTGATTAGCGACAGGAAATGCTAATGAGTCCTACAAATTGAAGTGCTGGCAGGACATGTATGATAAGGCAGAGAAACCGTGGCGATAGACGGGGGGAGGGCGGAACGTGGTCAGAAGAAAAGATGGATGAACAAGGAAGAGAAAAAGATGTTGAAAGACACAAGGTCTTGTGGTTTTAATGCTACACTAATCAATATTGTTACTGTAAACAATGACTATGTGCATTGTGAAAGGCTCTCGTCAACCTTGTTTCCTGCTGCAAGAGGCGCCTTGTTTCAGCTGATAAACCCACTGCACACTACCTGCACACACCGGCAGACAAACACCGGCAGACAAGCAAAGTTAGGAACTAGCTGGTGAGCACAGTGGAGCATTTAGCAACCAAAGAGCCAGATATTTCCCTCAGGACTTGCTGGAGCCCAAAACAGCTAAAAGGAGAGTAAATACCGGACTTACACACACACACCCAGTCATGATGTTGGTTTTCACTTTACATGGCTATGTGAGCATTCACCTCTGTGGGTACTGGCGTAAACGTTAGTAAGTGCTGTTCATCAACACATCTAACAGTGGGCTAGTGGTGTCATGATCGCAGTCTCATTTGCGTTTGGAGACACAGACACCTCGTCCTCCCCCATGCAAGGACAGTGGCTTGATAACAGGTCTGCCGATCTCCTCTGAACAAAAGAGGGGGACGGAGAGGGAGAAAAGGAGGGGAGGGGGGGGGGGTGGTGAGATGAGGCAAAATGAGCTTCCTTGTCTAATCCTTCAGGTTTCCACTGAGCAAAGCGCTCGTTTTTTTTTTTTTTTTCCAGGGCTTAATTGGCTGGAAAGTGGCTGACATGCAAAGTTGAGGACATTAACAGGGCTGTGCGCCACAGTAAATGGCAACGCAAAGTGACAGTTAAATTGTACCTAGGGGAAATTATCCATCTTTTGACATCCTTAGCTCTTTTTTGGGGTGGATCAGTGGGCGGAGAGGGGGGGAGAGGGGAGGAAGGCAGAGGGGGTGTAATTGCAACGCCAGGCCCTTTTTTTTTCTTTTTTGCCAAGAGTGATGGGAATTTTTTTTTTTTTTTAAAGATGTCTCATTAGGAAGGAGGGATTCTAAGTAGCTTTGGAGGAGTCTGATAGAGTGAATGGACGAGGTGGACAGATAGAAGGGATGAAACAAATGTGGAGAAGGAGTTTTGAAACATCCACCAAAATGTCTTGGCTACAATGTGTAGAAATGGCTCCAGTGTTAATAGCCACGTGCACCACACCACAACAGATAAGGTAATTGTGCATATAAGCCACATTACGTCAATTACAAACAGTTTTCTGCACTTTTTTTTTTCTCGTCCTCGTCTCATTTTTGGAGTAAATTGCGTACCCATGACACCCACAACCCCTCGGTCTCATTCCATCTCCACACTCTTTCTCTCATTTTCAAAAATCTCTTAGTCTCTCTTCTGTGTTGTTCAATCAGACTGTTGTGCAGTTGAACAGCCTCTTGACTAGCGCTGCTGAATAATGTTGTCCCTCTTCATTTCAATTAGCGGACCTCTTTACCTTCCAACCCTAATCACTCCATTCCTCCTCCCTCCATCGCTCTCTCTTCTGCTTCTGCCTCACAGAAACCAAACTCAAGGTCATACCATTTCCTGTTTTTATTTTCTGGGTTGTTGGTCTATTTGGGCATATTTCTCTTATCCACTTGTCTAATTGATTAGAGGAGAAAACACTTCAGAAATTATACCTGTTCGCTCTCAATCTCTGTCTAACTGATGCTCCGTCCATCTGTCTCTTTCTCTCTCACTCACTCACTCTGCTCCCATCCTCCCCCATGGGTGCCCTATCTGCTTTGACCTCTGTGTGATTGACATGGTAATTACCCAATCAACAGATTGATGGCAGCGCTGTCACAATAGAGGGGATTGAAGTGGTCTCTCTCCCTCCCCCTTCTCTCAGCATCTCATTCTCCTGCTTCCTTTCCCTATCTCTGACTACTTCTCTCGTTATCACTCCATCAGGCACACTCATCCTCCCTCTACACGTTCTTTTGTTTGTTCGTCCGCTCGGGAGGGATAGGAGGATAGATTGAGCAAGAAAAGGATGACATGAGATGAAGGGAGTGAGCTGGTGGTGGCGGGGGTCTCTAATGTTGTTGCCATATTTCTGCTAAATTGCTCAGCTGGGGGGCGAGGTCATCGGAGGAGAGTGAGAGCTGACAGCATGAAATCAAAAGGGAGATGGTGAGGAGGCAAAGAGAAGGAAGGAAGGAAGAGGAAAGGAGGAGAAAGATTGGATCAGGAGGAAAGGGAAATGAGAGGAAGAGGAAATGAGGGGAGGTTAAAGGAGGTTGGAGAGGACAAAAGAGAGAGCGAGAGAAGTTGGAAGGCACGAGATGAGCTGAGCGGAGAGGGTAAAGATCAGTCGAGTCCTTTTGTCTGTTGCATTGCTTCCCCTCTAAAAGCCTGTCCAAAGAGACATTAGGCCCTCGCAGACAGGTGTGTGAGAGTGTGCCTGATTGTGTGAGAATGATGTATTGAGGCCAAAAGGCTTCATCACCCACAGTTGTGCTGTCATGATTTCAAAGGCCTGTATTGTTGCGGTAGGTCGTAGTGCTCGAATATGAGGTCACAGGGTTAACAACCCATGATACACTCTCTATTCTCTACTGACACAATCCTGTACATGACTGATTGGACAGACCTGACGTCTAACTTGCTCTCTGCTCTCTGTCCTTCTCTCTGTGTGTATTTGTTTGTGTGTGTGTGTGTGTGTGGTTCCATGACTGCAGTGAGGACCTGTCCGGAGCTCTAGAAGCAGTACTGGAGTGTCACAAGCGCTACAACCACCTGCCTCGCATCCACGACGTCATTGTTGCTCTGGTGGAGAAAGGAGACACCGAACTGCTGCAGAAAGGTTACACATTTGTCTATCTACCCCGCACGCTTTGTCATTCAGTCATATTTTTCCTATCCATCAATCTAATGCTAAAACAATTAGTAAAACAACAGAAGATTTATTGACAATTTTGATTATTAACTTCAGTAGATTAACACACAAAAAAACATTAAGCATTTTCTCATTCTAAATTGGATTTGGATTTACAGCTTTTCTTTGTGTAAAATAATCAATTAAAGACGTCACTTTGAGTTGTGGAAACATGTTGTGGGTATTTTTCTCTATTTTAGGACATTTTATAGACAACCCTATTTGATCTTTCATAAAAATATGCGATACATTAACAGATGATGAAAATTATCATTAGTTGCTGCTCTTCATCCATCCATCCATCTGTCAACCAAGTTTCATGTTCTCAACAAAAAATAAATCCCCTGCAGGATCCCCTCGTTCTCTTCGTCAAACCATGATTTTTTTAAAGTAGTTAATGGGGCATTTTATGCTTTTCATTAGAAAGTTGACAGTAGAGAAATGACAGGAAATTACAGGACCAAGAGGGAATGACAAAGGTCCCCGGTTGTATTTGAACTGGGGGCATTGAAGTTCATGGTCAGCACCTCAAACATCACACTCTGTTAAAGGCTTCTTATGTCCAAATGACCTCAATAAAGTTCAGAATAGCAGTACAGACATTCACTGCTTCTCAGAGCTATATTCACATTTCTTTTCACTCCAGCTCAGCTTGATCAAAGTTTCTCCTGTTTGACTCTAACCTTCTATTATTTAATTTTGTGTGTGTGTGTGGGGAGCTAATCCAAAGTGCCCGTGCAGTGTTTGCATTAAACGCGCACGTAACAAGCGCCAACAATTCCAAGAGTGTGTGAGAGGACCAGAGAGTGAGAAAGGTTTAGACCGGGGTCTCGGTGAAGCACGTCTGCCGATCACGTTCTCAACAGTCTCCCTGTGTGTCGACAGCAGCGCGGTGAAAAGGTCAAGTTCAATGTGCCGCAGGGGCAAGTGGCTCTGGAGTGCGTAAAGGTTGAAACCATGCAGTGGAGCACCTCTCCACCTCCTTCCCTCCCCTTTCACCCACTCCCTCTTCCACCCTTCCCTCCCACCCTCGTCTCTGACCCTCCCCCCCGAAAGGTGACAGACCCTCAGAGCCAGTCGCTGCACCCTCTAAAATCAAAATGACTTTTACAACGATTGTCTGACAGAGGCCAGCATGTAAACCAGTGCCAACTACGCAGTGAATCTTTAAATAACAAATGATTCTGTCTCCCACTCACTCATGTAAAGCAGTAGAGAGGGACGACTTATGACTTAAACCTTGAGTCACACTCGACCTGACGGCATTGTGAGTACATGTTGAGTGCCGCAGCCTGCTGCACCGTGGCTCGCTCCTATGGACCCATGTTGTTGCAGTGCATGGATTGTCACCTTTAAATACACCATCTGAAATAAAAGCGTACTGAAACCATCAAACATGCAGACTTCCAACAGACTGGCCTTCAGTGGTCCAAAACACAATAAAAGCATGACATGCCTCGTCAAAGGTTCTTGACTCGCATGTCTGACCTTGGTTTGAGTTCAAGCATCAACAGAAAAATAACATGTAGGGTTTTTGTGAGGTTCTGGCAACCATGGCAACCACTCATCTATTTTGAAACAAGAAAAAGGTCATCATACATGCTTTTAACCTGGAGCTTTCTGTCATGGAAATGTCTACAGGAACCTGGGATGTGAAAGAGGAAAAGCGAATTAATTAATGCTGTTAATGAGCCGATGTGGTTCCGTCTTCCACCAAAGCCTCGAGTTAGGATTTGCACGCAGAAAATACTACTTAGATTTAGTCCAGCTGGTCTGAAACTTAACTTGTCTACATTAGATATAGACCATGAATGAACTTCTTAATGATTTAAGTTCAAAAAGCAAAATCACACCACATTGTTTTTTCTGTTGACAGCAAATAAAGGGAGAGGGATTATTCTTCCTCTGCTTCACTGAATATGCAGGTCCATTAGGATAACTGAAAGTTTGCATTTTGTGTGTGTGTGGTGTGGTACCTGTCCTGAAGCTGCTGGACAGAGATAGTGCGTAACGCTGAGCAGAGCACTTTAACAAGTTTACCACGAGAGCTTAGGCTTTCATTCGGGACCGGTGTGTTTGTTTGAGAGCAGACTTGATATGGCTGCTTTGTGCCGGGGACATTGTGCCAAATAATGGAATATGGGAAAAGATGAAGAGCGGGGTGTGTTTGTTCACTTTGCAGGCATTTTTATTCATGACCTTTCTCTGCTCCGCTTCCACCATCTGTCTGTCTGTCTCTCTTTCTTTCTCTTCAGCCATGGACTTTGTGAGTCGGGAGCGAGGAGAGATGACCATGCTGTATGATCTGTTCTTTGCATTCCTGCAGACAGGCCGCTACCGCGAGGCTCGTAAGATCATTGAGGTAAACACACACACACCAACACACACACACACACACACACAAAGGAACTGTGGGAGCCAGGTTGGGTTTTCTGATGCTGCTACTTCCTGAAATGAATGTATCCTAGTTTTCAAAAAAGTGAATGAAGGAGCTCTTTTATTAAACCAAGTAGTTGTTGGCTGTTATTTAATCAGTTTGAACAGATCGGTCTAGATATCAAATCTCAGAGTATCACATCTGCAGCACAGAGTATGGAAAACTGTCAAAAGTTGGCAGTGACCCCAAAAGCATGGTCAGATTTTGATCAGGTCTTTCCTGCCGTATTGTAACTATATTAATATAATAACCAACCTTCATTTATATTGCTTCTTAGTGATCTCAAAACAAGTTCAGATAATTTTGGGGGGAGCATATTTTATAAATAAAATAAAAGGATGACTGAACTGAAAAAATAATTTCCAGCGTAAATGGTAAACAATATTAGGGCCATAAATGGAGGAGTGGTATTGGTATTTGATCTTCCTGGTATGGCCACATCCATCCTGCACTTTGTACTGCACTGCGCTGAAATCTTAAATCTTAATTACCTTTTTTTATTTTCTGTTCCCTAGAGCAGAGCTTTCATGTGTTCTGCTTCTACATCATGGTACTGACTGTGAAACAGCTATAGTGAATAGATTGTGTCTCTTTATTTGAAGCATCCACGGTTTGTTGTTTGACTGCAACCTGCTGCATCCGATCTCAACAGAAAATTCGATTCTCAATCTTTAGAGGATGAAAAATAGTTCAATAAAAATACCGGGAATGACATCTGCACGACTGACATGAGCCACAGAGGACATGTAGGATGTAATTGCCAAACTCTTTTTGTTCTTGCAGCTCATCTGACCTGAATATTTTATGAATATTTATATAAGCCCTGTAGATTAGTGCGAGAAAAAGACAGAGGCAAAGCGGGCAGATAAGAAGCGATTTTCACATGGATAAAACGGACGGGCAGGCGGGGACTGGATAGCAGGACAGAGAGATTGATGAATAAATTAATAGAGGGATGAGCATGACATCAGAGGAAGGGAAACAAGGCCATTATGTTGTCTGATCAGGATGAGAACAAAAGTGAGGGGGAAAAAATACCTTAACTCCCTCGCTTTGCTCTCTCTTGTGTCCTGGTGTGCACTAAAAGAGGGATTTGTCCCTCTTGAGGATTTCCAAACCCTCTTAAATATTATCGACATGTTGTTATTGTGGCTCTCATCCTTCTGCTAGATTGTATGGCTGTTATCCTATTTATAACAGAAAGTCAGCTACATGGCAGTGATGTGTGAGATTGATGATGCCTTGTAAATGGACTACAGATGTACATGTTGTCCTTGATGTCAATGGAAGATGTAGGATAGAGTGACAAAAGCTCATCAGCGTCACCCCCCCCATCTGTTGGGTTTTAGTATGAAGGCTCGTCTGGTTTGTCATGGACACATAAACCTGCAGATCTTTAAATGGTACAATATTAATGGGGCTTCAGAATTGACATTAAAATAGTTGCAGTTGTACGTACCCAGGGATTCACATTCATTTCTCAAATTATGACCTTGAACCCAGAAAGACATTTCATTATATGGCTCTTCCTACATGTTATAGCTTCCTATTAAGGTGTTAGAATTAGGAGCTGTAGCTAATAAATGTTTAGTGTATAAAGTGTCAGGCTGTCACAAATTTACATTTTTGCTTGATAAATGACAATGGACTAATCTGTGTTTTTTTAGATGAATTATTTAGTCTTTAGAATATTTTAAATAGTAAAACAAAAAAATGCCACTCACAATTTCCCGTACCCCAAGGTGACGTCTTCAAATTGCTTGCTTTGTCCATCCCAAAGGTATTCACTTTACAGTGATGTAAAACAACAGCAAATGTTCACATTCAGGACTGTAGCCAGGATTTTAGAAATTCTGAGGTCATGATTTTAAAGCAGGTTTAACTGATTTTTTTCTGACTTTTTAAAACTTGTTTTGGCCACTTGTGTGCAGTGGAACAAGCTGTAAAGACAACACTGACATATTATCACTTAGATAAAGTCGTCATCCAGCAGACGCGGAGCAACATCAGCGTTTATTCAAAGTTGTGTTTCGGGCAAACTGATGAATGTAAGTCTGATATTCACTCTCCTTTTTAGCTCCATTTTGGTCTCTACCAACTCCTGAGGGAAATACCTGGCTCTTAAGCCGCTAAATGCTCGACTATGTTCACCAGCTAGTCGCTAACTGCGTCTGTCTGCTGTTTGGTGCTGAGCAGTGGGTTTATCAGAGCTTTTTTTGCTGAAAACAGCTGCTTGCTGCGGCTGGAAATGGGGTCAATGAGAGCGGTGAGACTGAAGCAAAACGGTAAAGTTGCGGGCCGGTAAACCAAAACAATAAACTGAAAGACGCTAAAAAGCTTCATAGAGCTGAGGGAGAACTGCATAATTCTGTCTGGGTTCATCACTATGAGTGACACCTTTCACGTTACACATAGGCATCCACTGTTAATATAATAATATTGATTTAATGTAGCTTTAAAGCATAATCAATGGAGTAGTGGTGACCCAGGTTTGCCCTCTTTTGCAGAATAATCAGAATAACGCAAAAAATCTCAGTAAGATGATACATTTCTAAAGCTGCTGCCCACTTCACCAGCGTAGATGTTTAGAACAAAGTCTCCGAACAGTACAACAGCAGCTTCTGAACTGTCACTTCTTATACTTGCATGACGATGGATATAGTGCTGAGGATATATAATACAATAGAATCATATCTATCACTCAAATATGCATACACACATACTCAAACACACAAATACTTTTTCCCCCCTCGGAGAGCGTCAAGTGGCGGTCCAGAGTGGTGTCTCTCTTTAGGCTGTGTTTGGTATAATTGGCAGCTGATTAATCACAGCTAATTAAATGTAATGATAGAGAAAGGTGGCCAATTTTGTGCTAAATGGTCAAGGTTAGGTAGAGGATTGTCAGGTGGCCGGGCCTATTATTGCGGCGTGCGCATGTGTGTGATGGTCAAGGTTAGGTAGTATTGCTAAAGAGTGGTGAGCCATTATGTGTTTTTGTGTTAGGGAGAGGTGTGTGTGTGTGTGTGTGTGTGTGTGTGGACTAAGTGGCCAGGTGATTAGTGGAATTAGAACATTAGGAATTGAGATGGAGAGGGTTTGTTAAGTGGAGGTGAGACGAGGTCCGCTCTGTCTTTTATGTTTTTGTGTACATGTACATAAGGATGAGAAACCTGTAAAGATCATCCAAAGGCCACAAAAGACTCTTAAAGAGGCAGAGTGATGGACTGTAATACACTCTGATGTGTGTGTGTGTGTGTGTGTGTCAGAGGATAGTCCTGATATAATCTGACCTGATGACATTTTTCCATTATCTCTTTGTGAAAGTAAGAGTGTCTGTGCTGTTTTTCGTTTGTTTCTACTTTGTATTCTTTTGATCCATCAGTGCGTGTGTAAGTTATGTGCCTTCTTATTTCTGAGGATTTTGTTTTCTGCCCAGATTAGGAAGATTTGTCCTGACGGATTCCAAATCCTGTGTGTGTGTGGATGTGCGAAGCCTGCAAGACTTTACCAAGTAAAGGGAATCGGAGGCAAAAAGATGGAGCACTTGCACTGGGCCTTAGTCTCTAAGAAGATTAGACAGACTGAGAGAGAGAGTGAGTGCAACACATTTTAATTTGTCCCTTTGGCTGGTTGGGTAAGAACATAATGCCTTTGCCTGGGCCGGATGGAGGGATGGAGAGGCAGGGGGGAAAAAAAGGCCGAGCAGGAGCAGGGGAGAGGGAGGGATTGAGAGAAGTGGGGATTGAAAGAGGGAAGGATGACGGCAGTGAGAGATGGTCAGAGAAGGGATGAAGCCCGTCTTTTCTTGACTTTCCCTCCCTCTCACACTATGACGGGCTCCCATCAAAGAGGCCAGCGGGGATTGAGCGCTGTTGATCCCTGTTCAGATTAACATCCTGGCAGATCGCTCCGTCTCTCCTTTTTTTTTTTTTCAGCCAGATTACCAGGGAGAGAGGGAGGGTGAGATTTCTCAATCCTAGTCTTATTCAGATTGTATCAAAGCCCCAAGAGGCAGATGAAATCCTGATCACTGTTATTCCATGATAATAATCATCTAGTCACTCGGCATATCAGGCTAAATCTTAGCTACATGAGCCTGCAGATCAATCTATGTCAGCCCTTATTTGACAGCCCACACACTGTCTATCTGCATATCATTGTGTCCTAAAAGTATAATTCTCCCAAAAATGCAAGACTATTTAGGGCTGTTTGGAATCTTAAATAAGTTAAATTCTTCCCCTAACTCTTCCAGTCGGGCTTCTTATAGTCTAAAGATATGTGTCCGTTTTTCCATTAAGGAGATTTCTTCACACTCAGAGTTTTAACGTACTGTATCAGCCTATTGTTATTCTCACCAACAGCACAAGCAGTGCAAAGTTCACAGCCACAGTGCTCAGACACTAACGTCATACATGAGCTTTGGGGTAATAAACATATTCCACTGTGAGGAAAAATGTATGTGCTTATGAGAATTTTTTATGATCAATGAAAGTGATAAAAATGCCAGATGTGACTTAAACTAAGATCTGGTACAAACAGAATATATGCACACACTCAACAGTTTAATTTCACACTATACTACGGACAAAAAATGTTCATCAGTGTGTCTTTATTAAAATGAGAGTTCAGCAGATGTCTTAAAGAGGATGCACAGATCTTTTTTTTTTTTTTAAAACATTTGTGATGAAAATTTTTTTTTTCCACACTGCAGTGTGACCTCTAATGTCGTCCGTTCCACTCAACACACAATAGTGTTGAAATGATTAGATGATTCATTGATTAGTGCATGGCCAAAAGATTAACTGACAACAATTTTGATGATCAGTTAATTGCTCAAGTCAAAAATGACAAACATTTGCTGGTTCTAGACTCTAAAATATATGAATTGGCTGCTTTTCTCTGTTTTATATAATTGTAAATTAAATCTTTTGGTTTTGGACTGTTGGTCGAACAAAACAAGCATTTTTAAGGCGTCACCTTGGGCTCTGGGACCTTTTGATGGACAGTTTCACTACTTTCTGACTTTTTATAAACTAAATGATTCATCAGTTAACAGGAAATAATAACCAACAGACTAATTCTGTGCAGCTCTGATGCCAAACGCATGTATCAGACTCCTCTAAACACATTTTACTGGATACCAGCTGTGTTAGCTGTGCAGTGATGCACTGCCTTGTGGCTCTTATGTACCTATACACACTTAAAGATTATCTGGAAATACATCAGTGTGATGTAAAGCTGCTGCACTCACAGAAATGTACAGGAGCTGGTGATACATCCATTTATATTGATTCTTATATATGAGGCTATAATTGGTGTACATCAACTAAAAGCAATGTTGAAAATGCTTTAGGCTGGATGGGTTTGTATGGATCAATAGGCATTTCCCTGTGGATAATACATTAATGGTTTTAAGTTATATATTTTACCTATAGTTCATTGACTTTTTAATAGACATTCATATTGATATCCTGCTTGTACTGTGATTGAGGTCTGATGCTTTCAAATATGGATTAAAAGATGAATTCTTGTTTATTACAACTTGGATTTGACCATTACATCCCTAATAATGACATTCTCTAGTAATAAGTGAATTGCTGGGATCTGGGAACACAGCGACATCGCTAAAAAGAATTCAGATGGGATGAGAAACGCAACACATGTACCTACACATGACACCCACATGAGTTACATACAATGACACCCAGGAGATGTTTAGTGCAGCTACAGTTTATTGATACTGGTATTTATCTACTGTGATTTCTTTCCTTAGAAATTCTCACCTGTTTTTCTTTTTGTAGACACCCGGGCTGAGGGCACGGCCTGGACGCCTGCAGTGGTTTGCGGAGAAATGCATTTCTGCCAACCAGGTAACACAAACACACAGAGTGAACTAATCAAGGCTACAAAGAAGTGAAAATACTAAAATTCCAGCTTAAATGATATATTGTTTGTTTGTATAGATGGAGGCCTTGGAGCAGATGGTGGACATGACAGCCAAGCTGTTTGAGTGCGACAGAGATGAGATGTACAGTTACATCCTCCGTGTCTGCAGTTAGTCTCTTTCTCTCTTTCATTTGTGGGTTTTGTTTGTTCTTTTATTTTATTTCTCACAGTTTGCAACCTCCCACTTACCCCCAATCTACTCTGCTGTCGTGACCTCCCACCTCTGGGTGTGCTTCTGAGTGTACAATGCTCTTGCCCCAGGCTCTGTGTGTGTGTGTGTGTGTGTGTGGGAGAATGGGATCAGTCAGAAGTAAGAGCAGAAGACATGGTGTGATTGCTGCAGTCAAGAGCAGAGCAGATAACAGTTGTGATTGGAGTGTTAAAGCTGATTGTCAGCCCATTACCCCCACTTCCCTACACACACACACACACACACACACACACACACACACACACACACACACACACACACACACACACACACACACACACACACACCACTAGTTAGTGTGTTTCCTAAATTACAGCATAGTTGAGGGTCAGTCAGTTGATCAGATTAGTGCTTTGATTGCCCTCTCTCAGCATGGAGCGCTTTGTCAGAAATTACTCTGTGGTGCAGGCTGAGTGGTGAGCTGCAACCAATGTGGACTGACTATACAACCGCATGGCTCTGTGTGTCATAGCTTTCATAACATGTTACATAAGAACACACCTTTTCTCATTCCCTCTGCTTTGTTTCTTGTTGTTTTCAGAGGAGACAAACAGCTGGCAGAAGGCAGAAGCGATGTGGACGAAGATGCAGGAGGAGAACATCATTCCCAGGGAGAGGACCCTGCGCATGCTGGCAGACATCCTGAAGAGTAATGGCCAGGAGGTGCCCTTTGAGGTGCCTGAGGTAAAACCCCAGCTTTCAAATATGTACGTCCCAGTAACGCTCATTAGACAGATCTGCTATTCAGAAGAATAATTGCCAGGAGGTTCCTGAGGGGGGGGGGGAGCAGAGCAGATAAAGCTGAAAGCAAAGGCCTGGAGATTCCCAAGAGCTCTGGAGGACTCTAAAAGTGCCTGAGGTCAAAAATAAAACACAACCATGCAGCACTGATGGTTAAACACAAATCACAATGGTTCCTGTGCATACATTTTTGTCCTTAAATCTTGAATGAAATAGGATGGAGGTACCCTTGGTTATAGCACTGAAATGATTAGTTGATGGACAGATAATTGTCAGCAATTTTGACAATCGATTAATATTTTAAGTCATTTATCAAGCAAATATTCTCTGTTTCCAGCTTCTCAAATGTGAAGATTTGCAGTTTTTCTTTGTTTTATGTCATTGTAAATCCAATCTACTTGTAGTTTTGGAGCTTTAATTGTACAAAAAGCAATTTGTAGATGGCAGCTTGGACTCTGGGAACTTATGATGGTCATTTCTCACTATTTTCTGATTGTGTAGATGAACTGATTAATCGATAATGAACATAATCGTAAATTGCAGCTCTATCTTGATATTAGACAGGGTTCGTACAAAGTCCTGAAAATTTGGAAAATGCTTAATTTTAACCGTAATGTTTTCAAGTTTAGGAATGTACTTGAATTCGAACATACTCCTTGAAAATGCTTGATTTTCAACATAATCTGATATTTCATCTACACAATCACACATTTAAACCAAAAATCTTTTAATATTTGAAAAGAAACGATCCCGTCGTCATATTTGTTTGTTGTTTCCCGGCATTTAAAGTAACAATTTAGATGTGACGATGGTTTAGGTACCTTGAAAGTGCTTGAAAAGTGCTTGAACTTACTCTTAAAAAGCTGTACGAACCCTAATTAGAGGTGTCCTTGATAAATAAACAGAAAAGATACTACAGCTCATTTTCCAAAAAGCCAAATATAGATAGTGCTTTTATTAATTGCAGAGTTACAGCAGCCAAATCATACATGAACCTCAAAACAAACAATGTAAGGACACACAAAGAGGTACTGTAGATAAGAAATAAAATAATAAAAACATAATAACTGAAATCTTTGCTGGAAACTGAAGTAAAACTAAAAACTCGGACCATCTCACTCTAAATATATACAATGATAGTGCCTGGAAATATTCTGTACATGGTCAGCGGAGGTTTAGTATGTACTCTATATTAATATGGCAATGAACTTCCTTGAAACTGCATACATGAGTATTCAGTGTAGCCAAACATAAAGTGAAGCTGCACTCTATCATTTAAAATACAATCGTCTCATTCCCAATTATTTTCACACTGCACAGATTAACCAAAGAGCAAGCTGACCCCAACCTCTGATCATAAGAACTAACCCCAAAAAACCTCTGAAGACTCTTATCAGCTGCTCTCTCCATACAGCCCCCACCTCCCCACCCCGCTCCACTTTTAAGCCTCTGTTCATTACATGCAGAGGAAACAGGATTGAGGCTCTGATCTGAAGTGTGGTCAATCAGACGGGCTGGCTGGTGAAAGGAATTACATCTTGATCTGTCTGTATATCTGTAATGCCAGACTAATTTAGCCAGCAGCTAAATGCCACCATATGGCTGCCGCAGGATTCTTAGTTATATATGTGCATGTGGCCTCAACTGTATTCTGACCAAAAGACAAAATGAGGTGGACAGAATCTGAATGTATTAAAAAAAAATGAATACAATAAAGACAAAGGGGAGTTTAGCTTTAAATAATATAATATTCTATTGCTCCATTCCTCCTCGCTGCATTTTTCCTCAGCTTTGAGTGTGCTCCAATAGCCCGAAGCATGATGAGACAGGAAGTGATTGCTGTTGCCTGGAGCGATGAACTTGGGTGACCCCTGGGGCTCTTGAGTTGACACCCCCGCTCTGACACACGCACACACACACTCACTCTCTCAAACACACACACACACTTTTCTTTTGCCCCTGGGGTGCCAGACCTAATTTGCCCCTAGCCAATACAGCTTAACCCTCTCCCCTCACTGCTACACGGGTGAGCGAGCATTAGGGGACCCTGCCCTGCCGGCCCAGCGTTATTGCACATTGTCATACACACACATACACACACACCCACACACCAGCTCGTTGCCAGCACACAGTTGAACGTGTACACAGGCTTGAATGCTGGATGTAGCTGTGTTTTGGTGGAAACATCAGACTGAGTTTTATCACTGTTTTCTTTTATGTGTGTCATTTACAGACCTGGTATGAAGATGCTGCCACCACAGAGCAGGTCAACAACCCCACCACAGTTGAAGCTGATACTGACTACCAGGTCCGCCTGATTGCCCTCTGTAAACGGGGCAAAGCCGAAGGTAAGCAGCAGGAGGTCCCAGTGTTGTTGTCCCACATGACATAGAGCTGGACTCAACATAGAAGAAGCTGGTTTGAAACACTTAAACCATCTGAGGTGTGTGACGTTTCCATTTGAAGCTACAGTCAGACATTTTGACCATTAGGGGGCAAAAAGACTACTACAGCCCTGATAGACTTTTAGCTTATCAATTTTATTTTTATTAGAACATACAGCACAATCAGCAACATGGGCTTCCAGTTGGAGTCCTCTGTCTCCGCCATCTGATGAACAGACGAGTTCGTTACACACACTCATCTTTTAGTTCTGGTTCCAAATCCTGAGAAAATTCGCTGGATCTGGAACATCTAGCTTCCTCGATGTTCGACTTTCATTTACTTGTCTGATTTATAATAAGTGGGATTATCTGCGTAAAACAGCGTTTTATATGATACTGTTGGTGAGAGCCGCTGGGAAGCAACCATACAGTGTGTAATTATAGATATGCAAGTGGATAACCAATTCTTGAGCTAAAAAAGACTAAAGGTTGAGTTATGCTCGAAACGAAGTAGTTCATACAACATGCGGGCGACCACATCTGCAGTCACATGCGATAAATATGCATTCAAATATGAGGATTATGACGCACACTTTTGGACAATCTTTCCTGGAAGGCATTAACAGTGTAACCCTGCATACCTTCTCAAGAGACACAGGTTCAGAAGCTGTTTGACCATCTCACAAGCACGTCAATTGAAGAATACCGAATCCTTGAAAGCTGTGTAGAGCTGCAAGAGTTGAGTGTTAAATCTCAGCAAGTACTACCATCACTTTCACATCACACAGACTTAAAGGATTCAGTGTTTATATAAAAAATATCGCTTGGCGGAACATCAAACAGACTTCAAAAGTACTCATTGACTGTTTGGAGTCACCTACTGCAAGTAGCCCCAAATTTCATATGAATTTTAGTGAAGGGAAATTAACACTGTATTTTAGCACTGCATCTTTTGTGAAAGTAAAGATTACTCTGTTAATCCAATAATATGAAGATTATGTCAAATTCTGCTTTTCTTTATCCTGTCCAACCTCTGACTCATTTTTTCTTTGTCTCTCCTTCTCGTTGTCTTTCAACAGAAGCTTATGGGATGCTGAAGGATTGCAATAATAAGGGTGTGGCATTCAGCGCCTCCACTTACGACCACTTGATTCGTTCCCTGTTGGCTGAGGGACACACTGAGGATGCCATGGGAGTCAAGGACATGTAAGGGCCTTAACATCTCTTTCTGCAACGACAAATGACAAAACAAAAAAAAACATTACTGTTTATTCCAAGTTATGACACCAGGCATAAATAGTATATGTTTGAACAATTTTGACCCAGAGTATCAGGTTTGGGGACTCTCTGGGAAAACATGAGCCATTTCTCTCCATCTTTTTCTTTGATTTCTAACAGAGTCTTCATTTGATCACATTTTAGCATTTTGTCCTGGTATCTAATTTGTGATAACCTTGTGATTCCTAACAAATAATTAACAGCAGCTAAATACCAAGGACCCATTCCTTTTTAGTGTCTTTTGTTAGTTCAGATCATCATGAATCAACACAGTTAATGTATGAGAATGTTGTGAACCCTTAGGGCAGACAAATCTTGGTTCTAAACATAACAAATTCAACATGTAGTGTGGTTAATGCTCTGCTACTTTCCCTGTCTCCTCAGTCTGTGGCACCGGGTCACCTCAGGCTAAAACTACATCTCCTCAATAGACATGAGGATTATAAACCGATTGTGTGCTAACACACTCAGCCCTGCTGGATATGAACAGTGGTTCTTACTAAGCCCCAAGATGCACACATGCTCGGATGTACAGATTAATTTTGGTTTTCTGGGAAGCGGGTGACTTTGCACAAAAACATCAATCTTCTTCCAATTAGTAATGTATCATGTGTTGTTGTGTTATGGGGGTCATATCAGATCTAGAGCCTGGAGACAAATGGATGGACAGACAGAGGTATTAGAGATCTGAGCTTAGTGCAGCGCTGGTCTTCTCTGCTCTGTTTGTCTTTTTAGGTAATCTCCTTTTTCTTTGTCTTCCTTTGTCCCTTTCTTTTGTATCACTTTCTCCCTGCAGAGGAAAAGCACAGAAGCAAAGTGTTCAGAAAAGAGATAATAATATAATGACACAGATACAAGAAAAAAGAGATGCAGTTACTAATTTGTAGGGAAAGAGAAAAGTATGTAAAAACATCTATTACACTATCAGTCTCGTCCCTGTTTTCGACTCTCTACATGGTTCACTCTCTTATGTTATGAGAAATAATCGTATCAATTTTAGACCCGTGTTTCAACAAGCGCGAGGTAATACAAGTGATAACCCATCTCCAGTCTCTGTTTGAATTGGTTTATGGCATCCCTGCCTGGATAAAAGCTTCTTTTATCTGCACTCTAAATGAGAAGTGAAATGAGCTGAGAGGAGAGTCGGGGAAAGATGGAAATGGGGAGGAAAGGAAGGAGATAAAAGGAGCAGAATAGGAAAGGAGGAGTGAACGAGGGGAGGAAGGCTAGATTTAATCACGTACGAGGTTAATGAAGACGCTATAGGCATTAATTCTCTGTGCGCGTGGGGGTGTGTGTTTGTTTTTGGGTAATCTGTACAGAATTGAGCAGTGGGGTGCTTATGGCGAGATTAAGGGATTGGGAGAGACTGATGATGAAGAGAGAGAGAGGAAGAGGTGGATGATGGATTCATTGGCTAAAGCACAATACACCTAGAAGGAGAAGGCGAGAGCGAGCGGCTGTGTGTGTGTGTGTTGGGAAAAGGTGAGTGAGAAAAACAGCCTCTGGAGATTTTCTTCCACCCGATAAGAATAATTCTGACCCCACAGCCCCACTGCTCGGCCTCCACGGCAATCCGTTGGCGACCCTGTTCCCGCTCCAATCTCCGCCGCGACCCTGTCACAGCGGCTGCTGGATGCTGCTTGGCCTGGTGTCGCCGTGGTGATAAGGATTGCCGACCTGATGCTCAATTGAGCGGACGGATTAATCTGGTTGCAGGGCTATAATAAGAAATAAGAAAAAGACGAGAGGCAAGCTTGATTGAGGTTTTAGTGGCAAAGAAATGAAAAGGAGGAGGGCTGAAAAGGACAGCAAATAGACGGGCAGACGGAGCGAGGGAGGGACAGTCGGGAGGAAGAAGTGATGAGGAGCGGGGGGCAGCTCCTGGAAGCCTCAATACTGCAGCATTCAGCCTGTCCCATCCTCACCCTCCCACATAATACCACACACATATATACAAACACACACGTGCAGCAGCTCAGCAGGAAGTAATCAACTGTTTGATGTCTGTATGTGTATTATTTTCAGGGTCACAGCAGGCGCTTTACAAGAGGCTCAGGCTTGCTGTCAATCACATTTGTTCCCATTGTCTTGTCTGTCTTCCGTCTTTCAGCTCATGTTGTTTATCCGCTCTGTCTCTGTGGAGTCTAATGCGTTTCTGAATATGATGCCTTATAATGGCCAAGTGCAGAATTCTAAGACTAAAATGTCACAGAGATATTAAGTCAGTCATCACAGATTATAAAGAGTATATAAGAAATAATGGACTTCCTATTAGTCATACAGTCCACCCTGGTAAGAAGTTATATGTTGCACCCAACGCTCAGATATGGATGAAATCTTCTCTCATGGTATATGTCATCTCATATAACGATATCGAAATATAAATGAGTGAGTTTTTCCATTTTTGCGTCATACCATCGAAACGGCCCATCCAACATGGGATTACATTACACACGACAATAAAGCATATAAAAGAAGATTTCTGGCAGTTGACATGCTGCGTGCTGTGTTATGCATGCTACTAGAATAGAATGTCTTTATTGTCATTGTACAGGTACAACGAAATTAAAATGCCAATCTTTAAGGTGCTAAACAATAATAAATAAGTAAAAACAATACTAAATAAGCAATAAATTAAAAAAAAAAAACACATACCACACACAAAACATTAACATTCTGCAGGTATTGCACAATCCCTTAATATTGCACCGTGAATTATTTTACCAAAAAATGTTCAAATTTTCTTTAGTGTATTTATGGCTCTGGCATAAAAACTGTTCTTCAGCCTGTTAGTCCGTGCTTTCAGTGACCTGAAATGTCTGCCTGAGGGCAGCAGTTCAAAGATCAGATGTCCTGGGTGAACAAAACAAAAGATAAGAAAGTAAAACAGGAGAGGCATGCAATATAAAAGCTGCCTATGCAACACATGTTTTCTTGCTCTCCATGTATATTGTGCAGATAATCGTATAGTACATTTTCTGGAAAGTCAATCAAAAACATTTGTAGATAAAACCAAGACTTAGAGTCTGCAGCCACTCTAGCGGCTCTGTGAGGCTATACTAGGCTTAATACTAATGTCATGACAATGTTAACATGCTGATGTTTAGCAGTTATAATGTTTGCCACCTTAGTTTGGCGTGTTAGCATACTAACATTTGCTAATTGGCACTAAACACAAAGTTATTTTTAACAGACACCAATAAGAAGTGTTTAGTCAAAAGGCGAAACCAACCCAATAAAATACTTTGTGTCTCCGTCTCAGTGCTGTGTCTCGTGTGCCTGGCTTCAAGCTGAGTGATATCGCCACCAATTTGCTCATCGTTTCATACAGTAAGAAAGGCCAGACTAAAGGTAAGACTCAGACGTGTAGGTAAACACGCATACACACTTAATTCATACACACACATACTCACTTCTTGCACTACTCCACAGAGGCTCTTGAGAAACTGAAGTCTACGGTGCAGGCGGACAAAGTGCCCTCGCTGCTTGCCGTCACCAGAGTGGTTCAGGCCCTGGGTAGCCATGGCGACGTGGCGGGGATCCGGGAAGTGGAGTCACTGATGAAGAGCCTCGGCACAACCCTCAAGCTGTCCTCCATGGTGTTTGTCAACAACATGGCCCTGGCACACATTAAGAAGTAAGACTGCAAAGCTTATATGTGGATTTGAAGATTTCTGACTTTGGTGACTCTGGTATTGTCTCAAAACATAACCATCAGAGTAATTTGAAATATCCTATAATCACATAAATGTCTACACAAAGGGGCTTTAACTCACATTTAGACATATGCAGCTTTTCAGATATGTCCCTTGTCATATCACCTTTATCTCTAATCCTTGCAGAGGAATACCAACCATGTATAGTCAAATAGAGTACAGAGAGACACCAAACAGAAAACCAAATCACTGTAGATGAGCAGGCTACATGTTGCATCAGCAAAACATTATAATTTCAATTTATGACGCAATTTACAGTCCAGTGTGAAGTCTGTTATACTATTTTGTAAACTCCGTTGGCATTACTGTGCAGCACACCGATATAAACAGTTAAATGCAATACCAGCAGCACAGTGTGACAAGACCCGGGTTGACACACTCTCAAAGTAAAAGCTTACGGGGCAAGTGAGGCGTCGAGTACAAATCAGAAACACAGGCGTAATAGGATTATTCATGGATTCCTTTTAATGTCATGAAAACACCCATCCTCCTCTGCTGCTTTGCCGCTTCTCAAACGACAGAGAACAAAATATGAAGCACATTGTGCATCAAACTTTCATTGCGCCACTTGCTGCATTAGCGCTGTCCCCCAGTTCGAGCGCCAGCGTCCCCATGCCAACTCGGAGGGACAGCAGGAAGTGAAGAATGGCAAGACAGTCTCACGCCCGATTGGCCATCGCAGCCCGGGCCTGTCAGCTTGAACCCTGACCTCTGAGAGCTGCGCTCTGAACGGCTCTGACACGTGCGTCCCCGCTGTATCTGAGTCAAGCTGACTGGTTAAGAGCCCGGGCGGAAAAGCAAGCAGGCCCGGAAAGCGGAGCGCCACATTTAGAGGGGCCCCCCGCTGAATTATTCAGACGGTCCAAGTCGCAACAATCAGCGTAGATATGTTCCCCCACCTCTGGACGCTCTCACATATACATACACTGAGACGCGCACACACCCTGTATGTTAAATATTCATTACGACTTGTGACGGTGGGCAGGGAGCGTAAAGTGTTAGTAGCGAGGCCGCGTTTTAGATTTGTAGCGCTTTGGTGTACAGGCTTTGTTTGGTTGTGGCGACCTCAGCAGAAAAACATCTCGCAGTATGAGTGAGCATCAGTGGAAGAATGAGTTGCTCTGCACTCAGTGTGAAGTTGTAAAGGACAAAATATGAAACCAACATCATTTTAATATTAAATAACAAAAATGTTCAAAGTCTAAAAGCAGCATGTGGGAGCAGTTCTTATTGTTCTTTAATCTGGTCAGTGTCTCATAATATATTTTATGCATGTGTTCCTCTCCCAAGGGCTCAAATCACACGTTAAAAGTTTAATCATGAATCATGGTTTGGCTGATGGATTGTTTTTTTCCCAGCCCAGTATCCCTAGGAATTACGGCCATATTGGACATTTCTGTTTCTCACAATTTACATCCAATGAGCATTCAACGCCAATGCGTTGTAACAAGGATGAAAGTAGGAGTGCTTATTAAGCATAACACAATCTTTCCCTAACCTAAACCACGCCTTAGTTGCCATGCATTGGCATTGGACATAAAAAATGTTGCCACTGAATGTACTTCAGAGTTTTGCAGAATCGTCCGAGATTGACCTTCTTGCCTCAGGATAGGGTTTGTTTCTCCTGTTCTCTGTTTATCTGTTTGAAGATTAAACATGCACAGGTTATTGGGTGTAGTTTTCTGAAGTAACCTTTTCTTTTCCTCCCACTCGTCAATTCTCACCACCCACCCTCTTCAGCGGTGATGTGGAGTCAGCAGTGGAGGTGATCGAGGCACTCTTCACTAGTCCAGACAGCACAAACCCCAGTATATCCTTCGTCTTCAGAAAGCTCTTGGAAGATGGCAATGACCAAGCCTTAGACAAGTGTAAGACACACACACACACACTCACACTCAATGCATACATGTATATAGAAAGAAACAGAAATACAAAATATGACACCACAAACAAAATGACTGATTTAGAATAGATGAGTATAAGAACAGATGCAATGCAGTTGTGAAACGTGCATGTTGTGTTGCAGTGAGTGCTATGGCAGAGCGGCTAGCCAACCACTTTGCCTGCTACAGACCAGCTTCAGATCTCTTCCTCCAGCTGTTGGATATGGATAAAGTCGAGGATGCCAAGTTCATGCTGGCTGTGAGTATTAGTGTGTGTGTGTGTGCCCCAAAGACATACGCTAGAGAGCCAACACATGTACGTGTGAAGTAGCAATTCACTGTTATCCAAAGGTATGTTAGGAGATTCAAATTCAGTATTTTATATTCTTTCTTTTTTTGTTATGTTGGATTTGGGATTGGTAAATGTGTGTGTGTGTGTGTAGTCCACAGAGGCTGAGATTGAGATACACTTTATTAATATTGGAGGGTAATTGACTAGCAGTCATGCACATGCATAAAGATACATTACTTGCTGCTCTTGCTCACTGCTCTTCATCACTATTTAATTTGAACATGAAGTGAAGAAATGCATGGTTTTCATTTATTACTCTCCATTTTGTCTTGTGTATAGAGGAGAGGAGATAAGAGTGCTATTTATTTATTTATTTATTTATTTATTTATTTATTTATTCATTCATTCATTCATTCATTCATTCATTCATTTGGATCCCCATTAGCCACTACCAAGGTA
Organism: Macquaria australasica; assembly: GCA_005408345.1. Lineage (NCBI taxonomy): Eukaryota > Metazoa > Chordata > Actinopteri > Centrarchiformes > Percichthyidae > Macquaria > Macquaria australasica. Next base: position 540,595 of record SEMN01000329.1, read on the forward strand.
GCAACTACTCTTCCTGGGGTCCACACAAGTAAACATTACCTCATAATGTAAAACAGTTATGTAATTAAACATTTAAGGCAAAAGGCTGTTAAATAAACTGAATATCTTAGAGGAAAACCATGGGTTGTCTCTGAATGAATCTGAATTTGTGATTGTTACCTCAAAATTGCAAAATTAACCCTCCCTCCACCAAATGCAACAATCTGCTATAGTGGTAGGCAGGTGTACTATGCATGTGCTGCTGGTTCATGATTGTTTAGGTTGGAAGGGAAGCAAAATCTGCACTTTTAATTGTTTGTGATCACTTTAAATACATTTTAAATCATCTGGAGCTTTTTGTCCCGCTGCGCTGCGTAGTTCTCCATTTGAGTGCTGGGCCACATTTTAAATTATTATATCAAAGTAATTAAAATCTGCAAAAAAAACCCCAACAAATCGACAAGGGAACTGGTGATGAATTTAGTCCATCACAGCTCCCTGATGCATTCATCCAGATGTCAGGCCCTGGTGATGGTGGAGACGTTCTTCCGCCACAGTTGTTGACTTATTTATCCAGCCTCACATTTTGCTTGCCCTCATTCCACCACTGAGTCTGGTGGTCTGAAACTGGCCTCCTGCTGCTTCACTTATTTAACACAGTTCATACATTACAGCTCAATGACTTTGCATTGAGCCTGGGGACATGAATTTGTCGAAGCTAGATGGGGAGGTAGCGAGAAATTCTCAGAGAAAGGCACAAAAATTGAGATGAAGACGCTGCTCTCCTCCTCTCTTAACGGTGATTATTTCAATGTCACTGGCTGTGTGATTACACCTCTCAGTCATTCAGCTGCATGTGTGACTAGAGTGCACACTAATGAACACAGATGTATTACTTACCGCTCTCACTTGCTACACTTCATCACTTTTTAAACATGAACCAAAGGAATCTCTTGTTTTTCAGGTCACATTATGTTCTTGTCACACAATCTTAGCCACTCTTATTTTCAACCATGACATACATTTGTTGTTTGTTTTGGACATATATTAAACTGATAATAAAATCTCATAAATTATAATTTTGCTGCAAAAAAAATAGATCTAATCAAAGTACCTTTTGAACAAGCAGAAAAAGGGCTACTAATACAGCCAAATCTTAGTAGTTAATACATTGAATATGCAACCAAAGGACAGTAAATTTACAGCATTATATTTTGAAATATTGTAATATAAAGTACAATAGAAAGTGCGTTTCCTAATTGTAGTAATTCCTGAAAGCAGTATGAGATTGGGGTAGACACAAGTGTAGAAAGTGGGGAGTACTTTTGTTTTGTTTGTTATATTTACCAAGTAGGTCCGTTACAGCAGCTCTTCTGGACCAGACTAACAGTGAGAGAAACTGGAAGACAGAGAGAAATACAAAACACTGTAGAGGCGACATGTGTCTGCTCTTCATTGCTCCCTGACATGTTGATTATCCCGCTCAATCTTTAAACAGGGATGTCTGACTAGCATGCATGTTAATGAACAGATGCATTTCTTGCTACTCTCATCTTCATCACTATTTAAACAAACTATGGATTACACGATTCTAAAACTAGAATATGCATCTTGGCTCGAATGTTTTTCCCCCTTTCTCTCTATAAAGATATCAGGTTCAACTTCAGAAGAGCCAGGGAGGAAGATTATCAAGTGGGATGTTGTTTTTGAACTTTTGAAACAGCATGGCAGTCCAACATAACATAACAGTACCTCTTGCACTTGTGAGCAAGGCACATTCTTTTATGTAGCACAGTTCATACACTGTTTAATTAAAAAACTGTGTGAACATGTATATAAATTTGGAGGCAATAGTGATATAAAAAAATCAAAATAAAGACATAAAAGCAATTAAACACTATTAGCAGGCAGCAGAAAATAACAGGGTTCTAAGCCTGCTTTTAAAGACGGTCAGAGTTAGTCAGCTAATCACTGGGATTACTTGATTGCTGTCAAATCTTATTTGAACTGAAGATGATGTTTTAATCATGAACACTGAGCAGTGCTGTACGTTGCTCTGGAAAAGAACATATGCCAGTTGTTTCAAACAGCACCTGCTGATACATAGTCGGGGTGCCATGCCTCTTAAACCGTGAAAAACACGGGTAACAAGAAAGCAAAAATCCGGGAACAAATGCTCATGGTTTTAGAAAGTAAAACTACAAGGACGTCTCACTGCAAAGACTATTCTAAAAACGTGTTCTCCCATTTGTCTTTGTCGTCAAAGTGTTAAGTTTGTGAGTTTAGACTCCACTGATGTGACCCAGGCTAAACTGGTGTGCTCCTTTTCCTGCCTCATCATTGCGTGTTTTCGTCTTCCTCACTCCCCCGTGGAAGCCGCGCTTCCGGGGTCGCTGGAGGGTAGCGGCCCGGCTCCTCCATCCTATCATAAGTGAAGCAGGACCAAAACTCTGAAAAGCTTTTAAGTAGCAGCGAGCGAGCAGACAATAATGATGACAAGGCTATCAGGAGAGAAGGAGGTGAGGCCGGTGGGGAGCGAGAGGAGAGCGAGAGGGATGAAGTTAGTCATTAACAAGTGAAGCAGTGAGGCAGGCGCTTTACGGACTCGTCTACAACTGCCTACGGACGTGTGTGTTGGGAGGGGAGATTGAGGAAAAGGAGCAAGCGTTCCCTGGGTATCCAGAGCTTTTAGGCAGCATGTGTAAGAGGAGCAAGGGAGGCGGGAGGCCCGGTCCGTTGTGGCATTGCCTTTGGGAGTGGTCGGTGTAGCGAGGGGATAAAAAAAAAACAACAAAAAAAAAACAGAAGGGAGAGTGAGTGAGAGCACGCAGCAAAGTTGAGTGAAGTGGCACAGTGTTGGTCTAATTGCCTGATTGTACTAAAGCCATTCTGCCGCTTGGTGACTCCGAAAGAAGGAAACTTGCTGTGTGTGTGTGTGTGTGTGTGGTCCTGCTAAAAGCACTCGCTTTTAATTCTGTACGAGGTGGAGAAGGAGTGAAACACGTTAGTTTACGACTGGCTAGTAATCGGACCTCATTGCTGCTCAGCCAGGAGAACACACTCAAACACTCACTCAGAGCACAGCAACATTAATGCATCTCTTGCACACACTCTTTAAATACACACGCAAACACACGCACATTATATTGTATGTATTCTTTCATCATAAGCAGTCATGCGCAGGTTAAACGTTCAGCAACAGAAGTCTGTTAGTTTCTTCATAAAGTACATGTATTACAAAATTCTGGTGTCATATTTGAATGTATATCATATTATTAAGGTCTAGTGCACTGAAATTGCTCATTTCTTTTTCTTTTTATCAGCATAACTGCTAATACGGAGTCAGAATCTGCTGTCATTTTACCTAAAAAGCAGCCATTACAGTTGCAGTCCTTTCAGAAATGGCTCACTGCTGCCGGGAATTACCGCAAAGGGATTATTCTGCATCTCAAACTCCATATTACTTTCCGCTATTTAGTGTGTCCTCATACTGATATATTGGGCGATATTAGCTTATCACAGATATATCGTTTTGGTGTATATGTTGGTCAGTGAGTAACAAGAAATTGTTGCCAAAAAATATGTTGACGTGTAGAAATATTGCCACCAGACAGCACTGACAAGTTTATTTTTTTTAGCTGTAAATGTCTTGTGGCAATTCTTAAAAACACAGCTTTAAGGGACCCTTATCAGAAATGTATGTTTAAAAGTCCAGTATTGGTCAGGATATAGTTAGCTCAGAGGTATATTTCCACCAGCTCTTCTTAGCTGTTTGTAATCTTCCTACGAGTGCTGGGAGGTGAGACAGGACGGGCCGTGGAGAGTTTTTCCCACCACTTTTCAGGTGGAATAATGTTCATAGGAAAAAAGTAGAATTACACTAAATTTTTGAGCTAATTTCTTTATTCTCATCTTTTACTTCCTGCCTCCCAGTAATTGTCTTAAAGCTTTACAGACGACAATCGTGCAATGAACAGCGTGGGCTTAGGCTGTACTTACATTTCCACTGAGTACTAGATATGGCCTTCAATGTGTGTAATTATCAAGTGATGATAATTATGCTTTCTGATGTGAACATTACTGTACATTTAAATTTATAAAGACAGGAGTAGTTATTAAATCCATAATTAACCTTTTAACTTGCGTGTGCGGGTGTTAATATGAATGCGTGGATGTGTGTTTATATACTGTACATATGTGAAGAGCCCAGTTTGGAGAAATTTTCTCACATTTGTTTTGCCTCTTGTCCCTCTTGTCTTGCTGTAGCGGTGTAACGCCTTGGCTGAACAGAAGGAGGCGCTGATTTCCTACATGACTAGAAAGGCTCAGATTCCTGGACAGGTAAATGGATAAATAAATAAATGGCTTCTTTTTGGTAATTGCAATTTTAGCTAATAAGTACACAAGTGAAACCCAGGATATATATTTTGATTTTAAAGCAAAGACTAATTTAAATTTCTGGCCACCTTAGAAAACAAAACTTTCTATTCATGTCATATTTTCAATTATTTGCACGTTCAAAATTGATTCAAACACACACACAAACTCGCACAGATATTGTTCTTGTATGTAAATTAATGTTTGTGTACACAGGTGGGCAAGATCAAGACCCTGCTGAGCCTGATTCCAGACTTTGCTGAGAAGGAGTTGCTGTACTCGTACCTGATGAAATGTCATTGTAAGACTCTCACACACACACACACACACACACACACACACTCTCACTCACACACTTAGACAAGGCGGTGCAGCGGGCGGCTCGCTGGCCTGTGGCTAAGTCAACATTAGCGGACGCATTAACAATGCATCAGGTCAAGGAGTGTGTATGTGTGTCTCCGGGCAGACGTTCAGGGGTCGGAAGAACACATGTCCTCTAATGAGTTAGCTGTCCTGGCTAGCCTAGCGTGCTAATCGCAACACGGTCCACCACTCAACTTTTCTTTTTTTTTTTTTTCTTCCCACATTTTTTCAATATTTTTTTGTCCTCCCCTCCTTTCTTTTACCTTCATCCTCTCTCCTCTCCTCTCCTCTCCTCATGTCCTCCCCTTCACTTCACCTTCTCACCCTCCCGTCTCCCCTCTTTCGTACCTTGTCACACCAGAGATGAGCAGACATGACTATTTAATTAGCATTTGCTAGCTGGTCGGTCAAGGCGGCCATAGGGGACACAATTAGCGATGCTCTGCTCGCCTTTGTTCTCTGCCCCGTCTATGTACTTTTTTCTTTCTCTTTTCTTTTCTCTTCTCTTGTCTCTTTAACTTGCTCTTTTGTTTTCTTTTTTGACAATGGTGACCTTAATTCCCTTACTTTTGTCTCTTTGATACACACAACCACACACGTTTGCTCTCACACCAACATAACATAATTTCAGTCATCTCTTCTACCTGTAGAGGAAGATAGTATACAGAAAGCTACTAGTTTCAGATCTATAATTTTGTAATAATCTGATATTTAAATGTGTATAAAAGTATTTTGCTGCCCAGGCATTTCTTGCAAATTGCTTTATTTTTACAGTGAAACTTAAAGTTAAAGCAATAGTTTAATTTTACAAGTGCCTGTTTACCTTTGCCTAGTTTTCTTCCTCTCCTGTGTTCCAGTGTTACTCCATAATTGGAGGAAAACAAAGTAGTCTTCACAAGTTCGACTTTTCCACCTGCTGCTTGTTTAACACATGCAACCAGCAGCATTTTAGAAGTAATGCATTATCCTGGCAAAAGCATGAGCGCATACAAAGATTGGACAAGTATGCATGTGCATTTAAGATATCAGTTCTTGGCGGCAATCAGTTGATGATCATCAAGGTGGAACATAACAGGATTATCCCACCACCAATAATTATGACGCATACTTTTTTGTCTTACACACACACACACACTGTCATTTCCCCCCTAAATGTCTACATTCAAATAAGAATTTGACATGTTGTCATGTTGTTTTTTGTCTCATGTGCGGACTTTTTCTCCCCCCCCCCCCCCCCTCTCGTCTGGCAGTCATGGATAAGGACTTATCGTCAGCCAAGGCTCTGCATGAGCAGATGCAGAAGGAGGGGATAGCCGTAGACGAGCTGTCACTCAAGCGGCTGGCTGTGCTTTACCGCGCTGCAGGAGAGATGGTGCCCTTCCCTGAGCCCCCTGTGAGTCTCACACACCCACAGAGGAGATGCTCTACATAATCACTGTTTATATTTGTATTTGAATGTACTGTTTTTGGGAAATGTTAAGTATTCAAACCACTTCTAAATCAAACTCACACCCGCACAGACTTCACCCATGTAGTCAGTAACAATAAGTGATTGTCCTCTAAGGAAATTGTGACTGTAATGTTGCCAGCTCGACTCCCCAGACGAGCACATCACTCAATAACCACTTTTGATGTTGAAAAAGTGCAACAGCCTTCAAAACTCAGCTGTTGTGTCGCTGCTCAGTGGTTATTGTGTAACGGTGAGAGCAGATCTGGGAACTGCTGAGGCAAATTATTATGGATTATGGCTGCTTAGCTAGCCTACACCGGGTAAATGAAAAGAGTTTCTCATCGAACCATTATTTTGCACTCCAACAGGCTCTTGGAGTGCTGAAAAATCCGACTCTCACCATGTCGCATTGCTAACAGCACTACAGTATAGTGGGGCAGGGCGATGGGGGTGAAATTAGGGATGCAGCTAATGATTATTTTCATTATCGATTAGTCTGCAGATTATTTTCTTAATGAATCCGTTAATTGTTGGAAAACGGAGAAAAATGTTTCTTGAAGTCTATCACATTTTTACATTAAAAATTACTTAAACGATTAGTTGATTATCAACATATTTGCAGATTATTTTTCTATCAGTCGACTAATCAATAAACCAACTAATTGTTGCAGCTGTAATTGAAATCAATATCATAATAATATTCAGCAACATGGCAAATGTATTGATGTTAAGTGCAGTGATCTGAGCTCCACTGTTAGAAATTGCATTAGAAAAAAATTCTCGACTCTGTAACAAAAACATACTACTTACTTTTTTTTTTTTTTTGATCACGTTATAATGATTTGATATCACTGAAAGTCCATAAATGATACCTTTCAATTATCTCCCAACCCTACGTTGTACTAGCGCACGCACACACACACACACACACATCGCAGCTCCTAACTAGTGCTGGCAGTTGTCCGGCTGGTGACCTAATATGTGCCATTGTGTGTGCTGTGGTCTGTGTGTGCCATAGTAATGTGACAGAGCAGTCTGCCTGCTCAGGGTAGTTCAATACACACTGGCCTGCAGCTAGCCTCCTGTGTTTGTTGCTCTGTGTGTGTGTGTGTGTGTGTGTGTGTGTGTGTGTGTGTGTGTGTCTCAGAAACTATGCCCCATGGTCACAGAGTACATACAGTATATTGTGTAAGCGAGATGGTGTCGCTGCAATAGCTGCTCTCTTTTTCTAGCTCCTAGTGTTTCTGAGCATTTCAGCACATTGCACATTTTGTAAGTTGATGTAGCTCTATTTTTGGCAGAGGACTCACACACTCATATAAACAGACATGCGCGCACACACACACACACAGCCCTCTCAGCCCCTGCATTTTAATGCGCTGTCCCCTCAAGGCAGGTATAGAACGAAGCCCACCTCTTACCTTGCCATCACTCACCTGCAGTGCAAAGATAGAAGGAGAACGAGGGATGAAGAGAAGCTGCTGCATTATTCACTGAATGTCAGGATAGTTAAGTGATGGCTGGGTTTTATAAGCAGAGGAAAGCCAGAGGAGTTCCAAGGAGAGGGTAAGGTGAGGAGTCATGGTATTCAGAAGTTTCTACAAACACATCTCCGGTAGAAACCCACCTCTCCTCGTTGCTCTCCCTCCTCTCCGTCCGTGTAGACGTTGCTGCTCCACTGATGAAACCATCTTCTCACAGCAGTGTGTCTCCCCAGAAACGCACGAACAGATTTGCTCATAAGTGGCATGTACGAGTGATTTGAGAGAACCCGTCACATTCACCACATTTTTTTTTCGCATTTAGAATTTTCTCTTAGCTACAAATAAAATGTACGAGTGATCCAGACCTGTCGTACGAGTCGTGTACAGATAGTCTGCCTCTCTTCACGAGGGAAAAGGCACCTGTTTGACATGGAATGTGTAATGCTTTGATCTGAGTTTAAATGTTTCAATGAAATCAACTAAAATTAAGATCCTGTTTACCATATCAGTGTGATGTATAGTACATCATGGCTGCCAAGGTTCGACAATAAGATTTTTATTTTTTGTCTGTCACATCTCTGCGATGATGGCTTGGACAGCCGTAATATTTCTCTTTCTTTTAGGTCCCTTAATACGTCTGCTGACACAGCTAAATGTATTATTTGATCATCCTGATGCTCCACAGTGTGAAGTTCTCCTTTATACACTCGAGTAACATTTTTGTGAATGAAACTTGCCAACAACTGGAGCGTAACAGGCAGCTTTATATAGCAATTTGGGGGCGTCGATTATGCTAATGATCACATCTCAGAAATGCATTCATCAAGTTTAAACGAGCAATTTACAATTTAAGTAATTTTAAGTTTGTGCAGTAGTTAAGAGAGTTTGCTGAATTTGACTTGGAAAACTCGTACAAGCAAACCTCAGAAAAAAAGTAAGAGATATATTATTATAAGAATATAAATGTTCTTGCATGAGACTCAGTGTCCCCATTACTTGGGATAATCCACAGAAGGGACTATTTCTTCAGTAGAAAGCAGTTCCAATGTTCACAGTGAGATGGTTGGATTATCCAGAGTATCAGGGACACTTTCTGGTGAGAAATGTTGCAATTTTACAAATTTAGTTAATAGCTTTGAGCACCACAAGTGAAACGTTTGGAGTGGCCAAAATCTCATACAGATCTCTCAAAACCTGGACAAATAAAACCAAATCTAGTTAGAAAATATGTTTTTGTGATTAGGGTGAACTGACCCTTTGAAAGTGTTTCAAACCCTTGCCAGGATCTATCTCTCCTCCTATAGTGAACACAGTTATTTATCAGCATTAATTAGTACATTAATAAGCAAACGTACAAGGTAAGAAGCCGGCGTAATCTGCAGAAAAGCGCTCACCTTCTCCCCTGCAAAAATCACCCGTCACAACACTTTGTCTGGATCAAAACACTGATTAATTAGCCAGGAGCAGAGGCAGGGAGCCAAAGTGTGTGTCTGGGGAGTGTGCTACAAATCCCTTATTTGTGTATTAATGGGGATTTAAAGATGAAACGAGACAACCTGGTTGGAGAGTGGAGACTATTTAGACAGACCCAGGAGGTCTCCACTGCTGCTTACTTTTGGAAAGAGCACACACACACACACACACACACACACACACACACACACACACCTTACAGCCTCACTATATGGCAGCTGTATTTTTGATGCTAAATCGTCTTTCTTTCTCTTTCCAGGAGTCCTTTAAGTTTTATGCAGACAAGCTGAAAGGGAGCACTGCCAAAGCCCAGACTACAGCTGAGGAATAAAGATTCATCCTCCTCTCGTCTTACCTCCATCCAAATCCCATTGTTTTCCTCCTTTGTCTCTTCCTTTTTTATATAAGTTGTTTGAGCTGAAATGTTGAGTTATATGTTATAGCTGTTGGATGTTACACTGTGTCCAATGCGCTATTGATAATGTTGATGACGAAGATGATGTTGAGAATGTACAGAAGTATTTATGCTAATAAATGATGTTAGGAATCCACATTCTGTGCCGGGGTCTTGTGTGGTTTGAAAGGTGTGTATTTAGTGGTACAGTTAACCTTTTTTTTTTTAAGGGCAGCAGGTGAAGTGGAGCTAATTACATTAACAATGGCTCAGTTCCATTGAACTACAGAACACTCAAACTGTATATAGTATATACTGTACTATATACTATATAGTATACTGTTGATGCAGTTGGTGCACAATTAGTTCTATTTTTTCCAGTTAAATGCAGCTCAATGGTGGAAAGTGCTGTACTTTTTAAGGTACTTGTACTTGAGTATTTCCATTTTATGCTACTTTATACTGCTACTTCACTTCATGTCAGAGGGAAATATTGTACTTTTTACTCCATTACATTTATCTGACTGCCATAGTTTAAAGATTAAAATTGTGCACACAAAACCTATGAACACTATAAAATGATGCATTTTTACAGATCAAACTACCCAAAAGTATAGTTACATGCACTTGATATTCCCTTTATGATTACACATTTCACATTTAAAAAAAAAAAAAAACATCTTTAAGGGTTTTGTGTGGTGCTGAAATAACAACCAGAATGTGAAGGATAATCTGAAAATAATCACATTATCAATAACATCCATAGTTAAACTGCACAGCTACAAGTGACGACACCATGTTGTACTGAATGACGAGGCCAAAGGATAGCAGAGACTATGACAACAGAAATAAACACGCTCAAGTGGAGCAATTTGATTTAATACTTTACTAATTTGGACTCAAACCATGTCGGTAAAATATTTATCAGGCTTTTGCACCAGTGCAAAAACACACAGCTTACATAATCTTCAATCTATGAGGACACGAGTACAAGCTCTTATTTTTTTTTCTGAGTGTGACTTACTAAATCTCTACTAGGTTTTTTTTTTCCAGTGCTCCCTATACTGGCACACACATTGTTAAGCTTAATAACCTTACATATACAAAAAAGATAAAGCTGTAGGAAAAAAAAGATTGAAAGTGGAACAAGCAAAAGCTGCAGATGGATATCTGCCAAAGTGGCGCTCTAATCATTTGCCAAGACGGAGAAGAGGGGGAGAGGAGAAAAAAAGCCATCGTTTTTACTTTGATGATACTGCAGTGCTCTGCTGCCATCCAGCAGCAGACAGCGGTACTGCCAGCACAAGTGGGTACAACTTTTTCTTCTTACCCAAATTCTAATTACTGTATTCCCATATTTAAACTGTTAATGCTGTGTACGTATTGAGATGGTTTTGGCTAGTCAGAGATGAAAGGAATTGCTGCGTTTTTAGGAATTGTTTCATACATTTAGAAGGGTGACTTTTTATACCCTACTGAGCTGCCAGTGTGATTATTTCATGTGTTTCTACCATTAAAAAGAGTGCAAGAGTTTCTAGTGTTGAAATTATTGTGAAAATGGTTATTGATATTTGAAAAAAATTAAGCACTTTTTCACTGGAAAACATCGCAATAAAAACAGTAAAATGGCGACGGAGAGCATGGCTCCGTGTCGAACCAGCCGAACTAGAACCTAACTTACTTCCTCTGTGGCAAAAAAAGAAACAAAACACTTCCTAAAGTTTCCCCTGATGTTGTCTGATTGTTGAAACTAGTCCAGATGTGTTCACCAGTCTTGACTTGACTTCTGCTTGATGAATTTTAGGGACAAGTAATAGAGCGCCATGAAGACCAGACAGACTGCCAGCAGGACCAGATAGCACGAGTACAGAGGGTACTGGTTCATGTTCATGGCCTCCACCACCTGAAAGACAAACAGAGAAGAAGGTTACAAGATGAGAAAGATGTTGGTTTGTGCATGGACAGTACTTTGGTTTTAATAGTTGTGATCATTTACGTACAGTACTATCCTACTTTTAACAATTACTGCCCAATATTATAGTTTGCAACACTAATTCTAATAAAAGGAAAATGCCAGATGCCATTCAGAAGATGACCAATGTGGAACTGTTTGATTAACACCCATGTATCATTTTGTATTTGTGCTTTTGTTTCTAACTCACGTGGATGCCGTCAACATTGATGGTGATGTTACTGATGGTGACGGGGTACTTGTTGCCTCTGAACTGCACCTGCAGCATGCCCTCAAAACCCCAACGCATGAAGGAGGCGTGAGAGAGCCATGAGGCCACTGAGGAGTCAAAAACACGCAACATCACATACTGACCAGCATCCAAGCTGTTCTCTATCCTCACACATCTTTTATCTGAGGACAATGAATCCATCTCCTCACCGAGCCACATATTCTCCAGGCTGATGACAAAACCTCCAGTCAAATAGAAGACCGTGAACAAGGCGTTGCCCATGAAGGCTGAGGTCTGCAGGGTGGGCAGCGAAGCTGCTACAAACAGAGCCATGGCTCGGCTGCAGTAAACCATCAGCCACACCAGCAGGAAGTTGAGCAGGAAACGCTCCGGAGCCTCGTTAAGCCCTGCCAGCCAATAGATGGGCAGGCCGTACACCAAGGTGAACACACAGTGCTCTGGTAACTCCCCCAGGACCTGGATGTGGAGAAAGCATACATTCAAATACACAGAAAAGACAGACATTCACAGAAAAAACACTGTGCCACATTACAGTACTGTACATTACACTGAAGTGTGACTCCAGCATGGAGCGAGACTGACCCCTGCTGGGGATGCAGCGTTATCACTGTGGTTTACCTTGGCGAAGAAGTAGGAGGTGACAGAGTACATGCCGTCCTCCAGCTCGTGGTAGAGCATGGCTCTCTCTGTGTGACCTACAGAGCACATGAAGTTAGTCTGATGAGGTACAGCATTATAACCTCTGGTATCAGACTGCCTTAAAGATAGCAACTGTTCTTCAGTTTGTTGTCTGCTGATACACAACACGGTAACAAATATCACAAGTTCCAATGGTTTTTTCAGAGATTTTCTACATCAGTGTTATTGAACTTGTAATCAATTTTATAACTTTTGTTGTCACTTGAACTTGACTCTTAATGGCTGTTGGCTAGACTCAGTCTCACTATCTCTGCAATTGTTGTGATTAATTATAACATAACTCAGGGTCCAAGAACTCGGTGTCCCACTTTATCTCCCACAGATCTGTCTGATAACTTGTTGATTACTTTAATAACTTAGCCAAACTGTTCTGTACCTTCTCACCTCTCGCTGGTTTGTCTTGTTACAGTTTTTCTCCATTGATTTGATGCACTTCTGCCAACTATGTTCTACGTTCAAATGCATTCTCTTAACTTTTAATGCTTTCTGGTTCTTTTGCTGTTTTGCAAATGGAAACACACTTTTTGTGTTTGTGTCACCTATTCTCAAAACTGGGCTTTTGTTTCTGACGCTGCATCAAAGCAATGGAGAAATAAAATGTAATGATTTTGCTGTACACGTTTCTAACATAAAACATCAATATATCATTTTAAACAAAGAAACTGAGACAAATATCAAAATGTGACAGTGTGTCAGTTTTATACGCTGAGATGCTGAGACTGAAGATTGGCTTTGAATGCAGTTGAAGCCACTGAGGTCAGAATTTGAATATGAACTCTCGTCCTCCTAAACATCTGTAATTACTTACATTTAGCTATGACGTCCAGCACCACAGCGAATGGGGTGAGAGCTCCAATCATGTAGAGGAGGGCCACTGTGTCCTGAATGGACAGACGCTCTTCTCCTGCCCCGTAGTAGAGACAACCAACCAGCAGTGACATGAGGAGGGCCTCGAAGCCGTGGACCAGTAAGGTGACCAGGTCTCTGAAGTCATTATACATGTGACGCCTGAGGGAGAAGAAAGGAGGGGGGGTAGTTGGAAAGATTATGAAGTAGCTTAGCTAAATTGAAAAGAAAAAGTAATGTATGTATACATCCACATATTTGCATTTAGGAGGATTACACCCATTTGTAATCCACAAAAAGGATTACAAATTGGTGTGAGGCTGATCTTTACTATATTTATTGTCACAATAACCAATAAACTACCAGCTACGATAGGCTGACTGCACAGTTTACCACCAACCTGAGTCAGCTGTAACACCTGAACACCACCTGCTGCAGTTGAGAGTTCGTGAAAACTAGTTTGCACTGAGCAGAGAAGTCGAAATGAATAAAATAACAGATGAATGATCGAAAAGTAGTAGAAGTACAAATGCAAAACAGACCAAACCTACCGAGAAAAGAGATCAAGCCTAAACATGGACAATTCCAGGATCTCTGTGTCTTGTATGAAAAAAATATTATAATATCTGCTTTTATATAATGAATAGTATTAAATAACTTCCAGTTTTCAACAAAAACATGCGTGTGTGTTGTTCTTACCTGATGAGGATCGTAAATTGGTGTAGTCTGCCAGGCAGTCTGTTGCTTTGCTTGGAAATAGTGATTACTTCCTCCCCTTTTACCCTGCTCAGCTGCTGAGGGCTGCAGGCAGGAAACAGTGGATCAGGTTGTCTGGGTTAGCACACTGGAACCAGTTTTCCATAAATTATGAACCTCTAGAAATTAATAATCTAAAGTTTACTTTAAAATTTGACCATATTTTTCTTGGAAAAAACTCTGTCTTTATATAAAGGTATGTCATTGTTAAATAATAGAAATATAGATAAGAAATTGAAGGACAAGATAAGTGGAAATAAGAGAAAAGTTGGGAAAAATATCTGAACGTATGGATAGGGAAAAGGAGAAGAAAAGAGGCCAAACTTAAACACAACGACACACAAACACACCTTTCAGTTTGTGTCGGTGCTGTGTCGGTCCCAGCTGGTTTCCACATGTGATCGTCGGTGTCTCGGACCTTTTCCATGAACTGTTCAGCCAGAACTGTGGCCCGCTCCAAACACTCAGTCTCTCGCTCCGGACTGCGCCGGTCTATACTGATCAGATCAACTGGACACACACACATACCAACAAAATGAGGCATGAAAAAATAAAAAGGTTTATAAAGTAGAATGGGTCACATTTGACACCATGGATGTTATAATATTTATCATTAACAGGACAGATGCAGATAAAAGCTGCATTTTAAAGCCACTTTTGGAAACTTTCTTGGTCTTAAATTTCCACTAAGTTGCCAATGAGTGTGGGGGTGACTTTCACACAACTTTCACACATTGTTGGGTGCTGGAAAGAAGCACAACTTAATGCTGTTTTGAGAGCTTTCTACACACACACTAACCATAGAAGTCAGAGGGGTTGCAGTATCGTGGGCAGGGGTATCCCAGGGCAGTGAAGTAAGGCACCATGTCACGAGCGGCGCCACAGTAAACGGCTGAACCCGACGACAGCAGGACGACGAGGTCGAAGAGCTGGAAGATATCTGACCGAGGCTGGTGGACCGACAGCAGGACCAGACGGTTTCCCCGGGCCAGGCGGGACAGTGTGATCACCAGGTTGTGGGCTGTGAAGCTGTCCAAACCTGACGTGGGCTCGTCCAGGATCAAAATACCTGAAATGTGAAAAACACCGGTTCAATAATCCATAAAAAGACACGACTCTCTGCCTGCTTGCCTGAATCGTCCCCTTCCATCTTATTTCTGGTGATCCACTGGAGGTTTGGGGGTTGTGGCGATGCAGAATGGATCCAGAAAATCTGTTGGGATTTCATCTTATCAGGACAACTGTTCTACAAAAAGCCAGACAGATGGGTGGATGATACCCTCTTATTTCTAAGTGTATTGTATATTACATCTTATATTGCATCACAGAAAATGATGAGGTACTGAAACATAGGGTTGGAATGTAGAGGCTGTCTTTGGTTATGAATATTGATGAAGTATAAACCTGGGTGTTACTGAAATCAATTACAAATCTGTTGTTTATTGATAGAATTGGTTGCTTGAGTGACTATTTTTACAGACAAATAACACTTAATGCCACTTGCCTGTAGTTCATAGATGTTTAAAAAGGGCAAAAACTGATAAATCATTTACAAAAGCTTAATTTTATTTTATCTGACAGTGTTGAATATAAAACCTCAAACACACACACCATGAAAACAGCAGCTACAAAAAGACAAAACTGCAATTGCAGAAGCCATTACTTTCTTTTCCTGCAGGTGGCTCATCCACATTTTACATATTACTTTCCTTTCCTATAGGTGGCTGCAGGTTGACATGTAAAAACTGAGCTAACAATAACTGAACAGCTCCCCCTTGAGGAGACTCTTCATGTGAATCTGCCTGCTAAATGTGATTTTGAGTTTGTGATTTTACGATTAAGTTACAAGTTCAGGAGAAGTTTCACATCTAAAAAGCCAGACGGCTGGAAGGCTGAAAGTTCAAAATGAAAGTTAAGTGGGAAAATCACAAGTTTAAGAGGTTGTCTCTCTTTTTTCTTTTCTCTCACCAGGGTTCCAGAGAAGTTGGACAGCTATACTGACTCTCCTCCTCTCTCCTCCAGAAACACCCCTCACGTAGTCGTTTCCCACCCTGGTGTGAGCACACTGTCGCAGCCGCAGCTCTGCAATGACATCATCCACCTGCAACAGGAAACAGACACAGTTTGTCACATGTAACATCTGTCTTTCATCATTTAGTATTTCATTTTTCTACACTGCCATCACGTCTGGTCCAAATGAAGATCATATGCAGAATATGACATCTAAACTACGTGGTCAGTGTTTGTATTACAAGGTGGACAAACAAGACCTTTTGTTTTGTAGGCTCAGCATGGTTTCATAATGTCCTCATGCTCTGTACATTCTGTGCCTGTTTGGATAAGGTTCGAGTCCTGTTTGTCTATTGAGCTTAATCTTACCCTCTGGTCCCTCTGGGCCTGTGTGAAGTGGGTGGGGAGCCTCAGCTTGGCAACAAAGATGAGAGTTTCACGGACGGTGAGGTGAGGAAGAAGGCGGTCGTCTTGGCGGACATGAGCGATGCTCTTCTTCACCAGCTGGGGCGTGTTGGGCTTCCCGTTAATCAGGACCTGGCCGGACGTCATTGTACCACCCTCATCGCGACATGTTATTATGTCCAGCAAAGATGTTTTACCACAACCTGGGAGAAGATGATTATGTATTAACTATTAGAGGGAAAAGAAAACTTTGCAAACAAACACACACACACACACCTCACAACCAACACAACTCTATACAAGTCAAATACTTAAGCAAAGCAAAGCAGTGAGCAGTTTTTGGAGGCTGTACTACATAAACTACATTAGGTTCTTTCCTATAACCTTGATGAAGTTCTGTCTTTTCTAAACCAGTGAACATGATTTTCTGGACATTGATTGGTCTCCAAATGTAGCAGATTTTTTCTTCCCTTCTTTCTAGTTCATGCACCTGAAGTCTAAAGAAGATGCAGTTTGTATTGTTTCTCTGTTCTGTAATATGTTTCATTTATTAGTATTACTATTATAATATTGCTCTTAGTATTATTTCTGTTGGTGTTATCATCAATACCATTACCACAACTATTGCTTTACATCCCTATGTGGAACTGTATTGTGCTGCTGTATGTTCTCTTTCCTCCTGCTCTCTCTCTCCCGCTCCCCCCTTCCCCCTTCAACCCAACCGGTCGAGGCAGATGTCCGCCCACCCAGAGCCTGGTTCTGCTCAAGGTTTCTACCTGTTAAAAGGGAGTTTTTCCTCCACTGTTGCCTAGTGCTTGCTCATGGTGGGAACTGTTGGGTCTCTGTAAATATAAAGAGTCGGTCTAGACCTGCTCTACTCGAAAAAGTGCCCTGAGATAACTTTGTTATGATATGGCGCTATATAAATTAAACTGAATTGAACTGAATTGAATTGTACCCCACTGCAGTTTGAAACTGAGGATTTGATTGTCCCTGTGAACAATGCTGCTGACATGAGGTCCTTGGAAAGGCAGAGGGATCAAATGACATCATCCAAGGAGGCCATTATATTTATTACCTTGATTAGAAATGGTAATACTTAAAAGCTGTGTGTGTGTGTGTGTGTGTGTGTGTGTCACCTGAGCTGCCAATGACGGCCAGCATCTGTCCGCTGTGGACTTGGAGGCTGAGCTTGTTGATGGCTGTCTGCTTGTTTCCTTTTATCTCCCATGGCAACTTGAACTCTGACAACCTCTCATACCACGGGATCTGAGCCGCTGTGTCCACCTGGGAACACAAACACACACAATGGGCACATATGACATGCACATATACAGTACAGACATGCACACACATGAAGAGGTTAAAACAGTTAAAAGCTAAAGATGGCTGTGTAGGAGAGCAGAGCGGCTGTCTGTCACTTACCTCATAGTGCAGGTTGTTGACCTCCAGCTCATTGCACCCTCCACTGTAGGTGAAGTAGAGACTGCTGTCTTCTTCAGACGAGAACAACTCTGTGTCTTGATGCTGTTAAAGAAGAGTAGACAGTTTCATAGAGGCAAGGACTCACTTGAAATCATTATTTGTATCCGTATCAGTTCTAAAGGACAAACTGCAATACAATATGAGAAAGTGAATAGAATAGAATTACTTTACTGTCATTGCACAACGAAACAGAGTAGCAATCCTGATGGAGCATTAACACATATAAACAGCAATTAAAAATAGAAAAAAGTTCAAACCAGACTAATTTAAGGTGCTAAGTTATTAAATAAATACATAAAAAGCTCAGATATTGCACCAGCAAGTTTCTGTTCAGAAGATGTATGAGGGAATCTGTGGAGGAAGCTCCTGTACCAGACACTGCAGAGAAAACCACAGATTTTAGTTTAGATGGCAATAAGCCATTAACTATACAAATGGCAGAAGACTAATTTTATCAACTAGTTTAATGGACAATTTTAATGACTCATTTATTTAATGATTGCTATGTGCATGCATGAGCATGTGAGCGTGTTTAAGCCTGTGTGAATCTGTGTGTTCGTGAGTGTGTATTGGCATGCATCTGCCTGTGTGTTAGTACATGAAAATAGTTGCCTTTTGTGGGTCCAGAGTCCATTTGAAAATGACCCTAATATAACCATTATGTAATCCAATAAAAGAACAACCATGCGATTAAAAATGCAGCTCATGCTCACACCAAATCTACTGTACACTACACTGTATGTTATATTGATATACTGTAGATGTCATGTAAAATGGATCCAGACCCTCCATCTACAGAGTATCACTGAAAATATATGTAGTTCAGACATTCAAAATGTTGCCATTGTTCAGCTGTTCTAACCAGTTGTCACCATACGTCTCCAATGCTATTAAACCAGACGTCAGAGATGAAACTGAAATAATTATAGTGCTGATCTTTTTAGATAAGCTGTCCCGGTCTAGTAGGGCATGGTTTATCTAAAGTCAGTTTTAGGGCCCACTGGTTACAAGTAAATTACAAAAGGTCACCAAATTAATGTAGAGACAAATAGATGATGAACACTTAGGTTAGGAAAACTTCCTCAAGTATTTGCATTGTGGGAAAAACTGGAAATACAAATACAAACAAGAACATAGTGACTTAAAGCTGCACATTCAATCTGCAAACTAAAAAACTGAAAAATATAACTTTTAGAGTAGCTATGGACTCTGATAGAAAACAAACAGAAGTTAATCCTGATATGCATCAATTGTCAGAAGTAATCAATTATTTTTTTCTAGAGTAAAAATACACATTTTAAGCATTCATAGTCAAGTTAATTCATATTAAAATATTGTATATTTTATAGAGCAAATATAAACTACTTTGGTATTTGACATTTTGACATGAAATATTAAAGCAACTGTTTTATTTTTCTGTTGATGTCAAATAAAGAAACTTGGGGTCCTGTGTTAAAGGAAATAATAAAGTAGTGCTTGTTTTACCACATTAAACAAAGTTCAGAAAATCCTCTC
Organism: Macquaria australasica; assembly: GCA_005408345.1. Classification (NCBI taxonomy): domain Eukaryota; kingdom Metazoa; phylum Chordata; class Actinopteri; order Centrarchiformes; family Percichthyidae; genus Macquaria; species Macquaria australasica. The sequence continues at coordinate 560,035 of SEMN01000329.1, forward strand.
ATTCAAACTGGACTCTTTTGACCAACATACCCACATTATAATCTAAATTTAGCACACAAAGTTCAGTTAATAAAATCAGTGGTCATGCAGCAGTCAGAGAGAGCAGCTCAGTGGTTGGTGGGGGTGGGGATGAAACCAATGCCTTTAAGAGAGCTAAAAATTGTAGCATATTCTTGAATTTGTGTGATCCCATGTAATAGACTGACCTGTGAGGAGCCGTTTTTATGATTGAGGCCAGTGTCTGTGTCCATGATGAGGCAAGCTGCTGGCTGACGTCTGTAGGGTCAAGAGGTCAACGCCCCCCTTTTTCTTCTTCTGTAAGGTTCCTCTCTTTTTCTCTCTAAGGGTATCTGCCTTTTTTGCTCTCCTGTTGTTCCCCTGTTCCCCGTTTCTTCTCTCTGCTAGATAGTTTGACTCCAGTCCGGCTGAAGATCTCCTCTTGTCTCAGCTCACAAGCCTTCAATCTCAAAGCGTCCAAGTTCATGTCACGTCAGTTCTTCATCTGCTCTGTCCTGTCAGTCGTAGCTTTTCTGGTCACAGCGCACAGTTTGAGGACTGAGGTGAGACCGACAGCCAGTCAATCTACTCAGCATGTGTGTTTTTTTTTTTGGTTTTTTTTTTTGCTCTTCTTTATACAACTCCGGATCAAAGTTCTCTGAGATAACGCAACATTCACTGTGTGTTTATGGTTCCTGAGAGACACCACTGCTCTTGCACTGCTGCTCTGTACACGGAATGGGTGCAGAGAAACAAAGTCTGGGCCTGTAAGACGACTCAACTTCAGAGCTTCACATGCTGTATATGAGTGATGTGGATATGAACAACCTGATCTGAGACGGACTTGACACAGTTGTTGTTTGGAGTAGCAGACTGGCCGGAGACATGAACAGATTTTATTCCATGCAGGTGGTGGAGCCAGAGAACGGGACCAAATTTAAAGAGTCCTTCAAGTTTGTGTCGGAGGTGAAGAGGGATGTACGGAGGGACGGTGGAGAGGAGCGATCAGAGCCCTCCTGCTGTCTCAGTGTCAGCAAGATCTCCTACACGGTCAGGTAAATGCTGCAGAGACAGAGAGTACAAGAGGATGACAGAGACAGATGCAAAAACAGACTGAGAATCAACTAGATGACATTATACAGATTGTTATATCATTCAGCAAACATACAGGCAGGTTTGGATTGAATTATCTATAATTTTATGTGGTCTATCTGTCATTTCTAATGAAATATCAGAAAAATAAATGTAACACATTGACTATGTAGTGTAAGAAAACTCACATTGCTGATTGTTGATAAATACTTATATACTTTCAAATCATATGCCAATCATTTTCACAGCAGAGATTGATTCTATTCTGGGAATGTTAAAAATGTTGATGTTAAAAATGTCCCCGTGTGTGTGTGTGTGTGTTCCAGTGAGCGTGTGGGTCCATGGTGGGACTTACCCTCCTACAGGAAGCGATGGACTCGTCAGATCCTCAATGATGTCTCTTTCCACGTAGACAGTGGGCAGATCATGGGCATACTGGGCAATTCAGGTTTGCACTTAGCTCAGTCCAAAGAGCAAAGTGTTTAAACTTAAAAAAAATTAAGTAATTAAAATAAATCTAATTTTAAATGGAAATGGATCTGATATTCTGAGGGATTTAGTTACTTAGAATTCAGAATAAAGACGGCACCTTTTATTCAGGTTAAAAGTCAAATTAACTGGTTAAGAGTGTGAGAGCGGTCACATGTAGTTCAGGGGCCAGTATGCACACTGGGGAAAATTTTATTAATAATGAGGCAACACTCTTCATTCAAAAATAAAACAGACAGATCCATAAAAGAAAGTCCCGCTGCAGCAAACAGGGATTAGTGTGTATGAAGACTCCTTCTGTTAGCCAATCTAAATTTTTACTGTATTTTTACTGTCTTTTTTTACTGTATGTTCATATGTATCCGTGTGTGTGTGTGTGTGTGTGTGTGTGTGTGTGTGTGTACTTTACATTGTAAAGGCTCAGGAAAGACCACACTGTTGGATGCCATCTCAGGGAGGATTGGAAACTGTGGTACACTGTTGGGTGAGGTCTTCATCAACGGCAGGAAAATGAAGAGAGAAGAGTATCAGGACTGCTTCTCCTATGTACTGCAGGTAACACACAGAAACTCCCAAACACACAGTATAAACAGACAATCAGTTATTTGTATCCTCAAGATATAAATAAAGTTTTCCAGATGTTTCAAACTGGGCCTTCAGCACACCCCAACGAGACAAAAATTCATTATAAAAATCGAAAATACAATAAAATACTGTATTTTCTTGTTTTAATGTGACTGGAACCAGTTGTCTGTGAATGCCTCTTTTGATCTATAACAACGATAACAGCTGCAGTGTTAAACAAAATATTGCCAACACACTAATAAAGAGACTGAACAGTGGCTTGAAAGTCGTTTGCACCTAATCCATGCACACACATGCACATTTCACTTTGCCCTAGTTCTCATCGCACACTGACATCAGGTTAAACTTTGCCCCACAGTATCACATGTGAGTTGTTGCATGCAGACAGTTTGTATGTATTTAAGGTGCATGTGGTTAACCGGCATAAATACCAAACCACAAACTCAATGAACACACACCATTTTGCAAAAACTCCTGAAAAGGTTGCCCTGGCCTCTGGATGAAATTAACTAAAGACCCTTGCTGGCCTCCTCATACACTTAATCTCTCAATGAGAGGTGCTCAAGTGTATCCAAAGCCTGAATTAAAAACACTGGCTTAAAACTGGCCTTGCTTCCTTTCAAATCATCTCTCTCTTCTCGCTGATAGCAACCCCCTTCTGCTCTCTAAGCCTTGTCATTAACTTCCCCTGCTAAGCTGTAGATGAGGAGGTGATATGAGCTCCTGATATTAAAGTCATTCAGATGAGAGACTAAGGAGAAGTGGGATTGGGAGGCGCCACGTGTTAATTGAGGCAGGCAGCAGGTTCAAGCAATGAATGTGTGTTCGTGTGTGTGTGCGTATGTCTGGGGAAAAGGTACTGTATGTTATGGTATGCACGCGCATATATGAACATACAATATGCTTCTGTATGTGTCCTATATGGATGTACACTCAGTGTGCATGAATGTGCAGCAAAGATACTGTAGAAAAAATACTCTGAAACACTTTTCTGTTGCGTGGATGTTTACATCAAATTTCATGCCAGTCACACCATTAAGATATACTGTAGTTTGATTTCTGGCAAACTCACAAGAGGAAGACGGAGGTGATCATATATGCTTCTTGTTGGAGATAATTGTCATTTCACTTGTAGCAGTGTATTTTGCATCGGCTTACTCATCTCTCTTGTAAGTAACAAATGAGGAAGATTCTACTACAAGGCCTACAAAATCAATTTTGCAATATATCTTCAATAAGATCTCATGAAAGATCCATGAGATATTTGTCTGCTTCACTGCATCTCTCACTTGTTTCTTTTTTTTGCTCTCTTTGTCTCTTTCTATTCCAGAGTGATAACTTGTTGAGTTATCTGACAGTGGAGGAGACTCTGACCTACACAGCCCAGCTGTCCCTGCGGAAACACTCGGCCGAAGCTATCAAGAAGAAGGTGACTTTTGAGAGCCTCTTCTGCTCTGTCAGCTCTATTAGTTTCTTTAGCTTAGCCCTGTCATTTCTCCCTGCTGAAGAAAATACAAAAAGGAGGCAAATAGAGAACCAGAGGGGATGATTCTTGAAACAGAATTCGTATAAATTAGGATGTCGGCACATTACAAGATTTTCAGCAGCATTTGCGCTTATTAGAAGATGTTGATTAAGTTTTTTCTTTAAGACACAGTTAGTCAGGAACTGAGATTATGTAAAAGAGATTCAAACCAGCTTCAAATGAGTTTGATATTCCTTGTAACCCTGGTGTATGGTCATGATTTTTAAATAAAAAAATAAATATGTACAACTTTTTATGTTTTGATCCGAAATAAATGTAAACCTCCTGGCCTTGTCCTTCACTCAGAAAATATTCCTACTACTAATCAAGTGCACTAACTAGAACTAGCAAGTACATTATCTATAGTAGGCCTTTGTCAGCTGACTTGTTAGTAGTAGTAATTCTCACCTGGCCCTTGACCTCTGGCTCCTGTGCAGGTGTCGGCGGCGATGGCTGAGCTGAGTCTGAGCCACGTGGCCCACAGTGTTATTGGAGGTCGTGTTTTCCCAGGGATCTCTGGGGGCGAGAGGAGGAGGGTCTCCATCGCCAGCCAGCTACTTCAGGACCCAAGTCAGTACCCATGCAGCTGGGATATGTGTGAGGAGAATGGCAGGAGTTTTATCTGTGTTTTACGAACATCAGACTTCCAAAGGGTGCTATTGCTGCAAATTTAAATCATGATGATGAAGTGAATCAAGGTAAAAGCCATTGTGCCTTAAATTTTGTAAGGCTTTACAGAACTCAAATGAGGAGATACAGAGAAGATAAACTGAAGCATTAGAGGTGATTTTTTCAAGCTTTGAGACATGTGAGACAAGGATTATACAAAAGGGGCTGTGACACAATATCAGAAGATGTCCCTAATGTTTTGCACACTCTGTTTAGTAAGTTATTGCATGTAACACATGATATTTCATACATATACTGCTGGAAGCAACAGAGCTGGAGGTAGGACTGTGCCATCTTGAGAACATAAGAAAGTTCACCACAAAACCTGTCTCTCCCCAAAGAGTTTTAGAAGTCCACGCTGAAAAACAACGGGATCTAAGTAAGAGAGGAATAAGGAAAGGGACAGAGGGAGAGATGGAGAAGAGTAATGAAAGACTGGGTTATCACACCACGAAGGGAATGAGCAGAGACCCACCTCTGTGTGCCAGTGTGTGTGTGTGTGTGTGTGTGTGTGTGTGTCCTGTGCTCATCCCAGGTGTGGTTTATCAGGTCTACAGTCCTCCAGGGAGGATGAAGGGTCTCAGTCCTCATTCAGGATTAGAATGGCCACGGACACGGACACACACACACACACACACACACACACACACACACACACACACACACACAGAGTCACACACAGAGTAATGAGGAGTTCCCATCCGCTGCCTCTCCAATCAACCAGGAAATGAATTAATCTCACAATTAAAGCATCTGCTAATTCCACTCTGCTTTCATAATGCAAAGAGGCAATCTTTTAATTGTCCTAATTAGAGTAATTAACTTTAAAAAAAAAAAGAAGAACTCACTTCTTAACTTATCTTCAAGTTAAGTTGGCGCTGCTGAGAGTCCTGCGTGTGCCACTTAATAAAAAGTACATAAAAAAAAAAAAAGTTTCCAACTTAAAAGAAGAAAAAAGTTATTGTCCTGCCTTTGTCTTGTTCTCAACGTTTCAGTGTGTGACAAACCTGCATGAGGGTGATGATGTCATTGCAGGGGTGATCCTATTGGACGAGCCGACCACTGGCCTGGACAGTATGACCGCTAATCAGATCGTGGTGCTGCTGGCAGAGCTGGCCAGGAGGAACCGTATCGTCATAGTAACCATCCACCAACCACGCTCCGAGCTCTTCAGGGTGGGTTTCCAGATAAACTGAAGAAAAGAGAAAAAGTGACATATAGACTGAAACTTCCTTGAAAAAACACTTCCACATGCCCATATGTACATTGAAACATTTTTTGGTAGCTGTAATTGTTCCTCCTGTCCGGAGTGACCATGAAGAGATCCCTTTCTAATCAACTTTAATGGAAGTGATGGGGGACCAAGTCCTTCTGTGAAGCTGAAGCTAATATGAGGCTTCAGCAGTCTGAGTTAGTCAAATCAAGAGGGTATCTTCCAAAGTTACAACCTTTTAAGTATGTAATTTCCTTGCTGAGCCACAGTGGAGGGACAGAAACACAGAGGACATTTTTATTTAATACACCTGAAGATTCCCACTCAGTCTGCTGAAGCCTTATATTAACTTTACAGCTGAACTTCAGAAGTAATTTTTACTCAGAACGAGGACGGTGGATTTTGTCCTCAGTCTCTTACAATAGAATTGCATTAGGAAGACATCTCTTCTCGGTCGTTATGGTCAGGAGAAACAATTACAGCAATCAAAATCTATTTCAATGTACATATGGGCATGTGAGTGTCATTTTCAGACTTGAAAAATGGAAACCATTTCCTTTAACACTGACTCACCATTTTATACCAAGACAGGAAAATCATGTGTGTGTGTTTGTGTCCCAGGTGTTCAGCAGGATAGCTATAATGAGTCGTGGTGAGCTGGTGTTCTGTGGGCAGCCAGAAGAGATGGTGGACTTCTTCAGCCAATGTGGATATGAGTGTCCAGAGTACTGCAACCCCTTTGACATCTATGGTACTATA